>CAJQZN010035954.1:2909-22668 GCA_907164685.1 Colias eurytheme | reverse complement strand
AATTACTTAAAATAACCGTAAATATTTTTCATCCAATTATTATGTACTAGCGGTCCGCCCCGGCTTCGCCCGTGGTACATAATATTTACGTTTTCTCTACATAAGAACCATCCTCGTACTTCAAGGAATATAATAAAATTTTTTTATCGAAATCTCGAGTTATGCGCTTACCAACACATTTTGCGATTCATTTTTATATATAAGATACCACTTTATTTACACATTAATGAGGTTATTGCTAACTCTATGAATTTTTTTTTTCAACACTGAACTTAGCGCAACCTGCTGGTGCATTTCACGGTCCAATTAAGCATCAGCATAATTCGGCATTGTGCGGCACTGAGTCGCATTATGCTCTGTAATTGGAAAACAGCCTCTTACAGCAAGCTAGTCTCTAGTCAAACAATATTTATAATAATTTCCAAACATTTTTTTTAAGTTTAGGCAAGCATTTGACCATCGCTTCGCCTGATGGAAAGCGACTAGCGTGGTCTAGGATGGAGCATGTTTGCCTAATAAATGCCTATTCACATTAGTTTTGAATAAATTATTTATGTGAAATATACGTTTAAATCTATATATTTTTATGAAAACGATATTTTAATATTTCTGTTTGTTGCTTTCCCTTGTTACAGAAACCGAGAGAACGGTACCCGACGTTAGTAATTTCGGTTACCAAACTTATGGGTTTCAAAAATACCAAGACACTGCCATTGAACAGTATCCAGATAATAATTATACTGCAAGGTAATCTTATGATATATACTTTTACATTTATAATATATTTATATATGTACAATTGAATTTCTGAAATACATGGTTAAGTTAGCTTTTAAAACTTTCTTATGGTCTAAAAGTATGGTTAAACTATCTTATATGACATTTCTAAACTTTTTATAGATTAATAATGATCATTTTTAGTTTTGTTTAGCTGTTATAAATGTATTTGCTAAAAATAAATATTAATTTCTTGCAGCGATGAAGATGGAATGCAACCTTTCTTTAATGAGACTCCTCATGCGACGCCCTCAGCAACTACAGGTAATTTTTTTTATTAATTTTAACATTATTTGGTAGATACGCGAATACTAGGTTAAAATTATTTTTTGTCAAGATGATATATATCTACATAATATTATGTCCGTATATTTTCTAAAAATCTCCGATGGTAGAAAAGATCTGAGAAAAAGTTCTTTTATTTTTTAACATTATCTATAGATAATAAAAATACGACATGAACAATAAAAGTTACAATTTCTAAATGTATTTTTAAAACATATATCTTGTAATTCCTGACCAGTTCCGTAAATAATACTGCATATAGAGCATTATACGATTTAATTATTATCAGTGTCAATGAACGCGAACTTATTGAAAGATAAAAGTTTCCGCTTTTCGACCTTGACCATTCTGAATGAGTCGTACGCTTATTAGTTTTTTAATGACACTTCAGTGAATATGACGTCTCAGTTAGTTAGTTTATTCAATTATTTATCGTATTCCATATCTAAGTGTTTGTTAAAAATTCCAGCACAAAAGACGACTTGGGGAGAGACGGAAAGTTCTGCACAGTTTTCATACACGGTTACGGAAGATGACAATACATACATATCGACCACTGCGCCTTCAAAATATTCATTTGTAGAACTATCGGTTACGACGAAACAAGAAGTTTATCACGATGCAAACTATCAAACGTTCGATTCACAATATAACGAAAAGCAACAGTATCAATCGTACGACACACAAAATCAGTTTTATACCGATGATCAAAGCCAATACCTGGATCAAAAGCAAGACGCGCAATATCCAGAACAATTTAATCAACAGTATAAGGAAGGACAAATAACAAATCTGAAGTATGAACAACAACTTAATTATCAGCGAGAACAAGATATCTATAAAAAGCAACAGGATCAATTTCAAGACAACCAATTTATGCAACAAAGAGACCAATATAATCAGCAAGAACAGAAATATAAATCACAACAAGATCAATATCATCAGCAAGACCAGCAACAGCAGCAAGGCTATCATTATCAACAGCAATATGAACAACAACAACAGCATAATGAACAGCAAAAACTACAGCAGTTTCAACATCAACAGCACCAGCAATATGATATACAACAGCAGCAGGAATATGACATGCAACAGCAGCAGCAATATGATATGAAACAACAGCAGCAACATGATATGCAACAACAGCATCAACAGCAACAACAACAACAATTGGAGTTTGAAAAACAGCAGCAAAATCAAGAACAATTCCGGCAGCAGCAACATCAGCAGCAAATGCTACAGCAGCAACTTCAACAACAGCAACAACAAGCGCAACAACTTCATCAACAGCAACAAGAACAGCAACAGAAACAGCCCACGCAACAATTACAAGCGACGATGCTTACCGGTGCTGCGACGTTAGGCTCGCTAATGGCCGGAGGAGCTAAGAGATTAGGAAGCTTTTTCGGCGCAGCTGCAGCAGCTGTAGCGCCTCCTACAGTTACTCAGCCACCTCAAGCTGCGCCGGTGACTACGGCTCCTGTAAGTCAATTCACTTCTGTTGCTACACCTGCAACAACTGTGACGACATCAGCTCCGCAAGCGACGGAAACTGTTGCAGAAGTAACACAACCCTCAGTGACAAGTGCGACGACTACTGCACCGACATTACCGCGGACGCCATCGCTAAGAAGGCAGGAGTCGATACAGCGGCCATCAGTCCGACGGACACGGACGCTACCAGAAGCCCCAGACGACTTTACGTCAAGCTTCGATGAAAGTGCCTACGAGGACGAGTACCATAAGACTGATTTAGATCAAGTAGAGCGCGATAGGACGTCTTTAGATAGGTATCGTGAAGAAGATTATCCTCATGATGCGATTGCTGAAGACGTCCCTCAGGAAAGGAGGATATCTGATGAACAAGCACCTAGTATACAAAAGACTGTATCACCCCCAAGGACCGGTTCAATTACAAGAAAACCCTCTGTTGATAGCTATCACAGTCAAACACCATCTGTTCTTGACCGAAAAACTTCACAAAGTTCGTTTGCGTCACATCAAGAGGAAAAACTTTCTATAACTACTACACAAGAAGGTTAGTAAAGTGATATTAATATTTTTATTTACAAGATAATTATAAAATAAATAGTAAATTATTTAATAATATAATATAAATAGTAAAGTACAGCCGTTTATAATAAAAGATAGTATTTTGTCCAGATAGGCAAATAAAAAAAGTAACATAAAATAATAACAATCTTAAATAGTTTATTTGAATATAATTAATTATTAATAAGTACAAGTTAAATAGATAATAATTACAAGTTATAAGTGAGTTCAGGCTTTAGCCATTATTACATCGTGATTTATCACGATGTAATAATAACGTAATATCATTTATTATTCTAGAAAAAGATCAAATTTGTTTATCTTATCGATTTTCTTGACAGACAAGTAGGTTGAT
Source organism: Colias eurytheme (assembly GCA_907164685.1). Taxonomy (NCBI): domain Eukaryota; kingdom Metazoa; phylum Arthropoda; class Insecta; order Lepidoptera; family Pieridae; genus Colias; species Colias eurytheme. The sequence continues at coordinate 19,199 of CAJQZN010035954.1, read as the reverse complement.
TATGGAATAAAAAGCATGTTTATAACATACAACATCATGTGCTGTATATCAATAAATTTCAATATAACAAACAATTAACACAAAACACTATTCTATCTATTTTGATATTTTCAATACGCTTATCCACTATTTCTTACAGAATCAATCGAAAAGTCAAAAGTAACATTCCAAGACGAAAGAACAAAATACCACGAAGTGCCAGATGAAAACACATTCGAACGACAGGAGTCCTTCGACGAGCAGGGCACAGAGTTCCAAGATGATGAGCAATTCCAGGACGAAGCTTACAGAGACGAGAAGTTCGAGGAATCAGAACAATTCCAAGAACCAGAGGAGCAGTATCAAGAAGAATTCCCAGAAGAAAGGCAGGATGAAGTCGTGTTCGAACCTGAACAACCAAAACTGACGCCGAGACAGAGATGGCATAGAGCTTACAACAAAATCGTGATGCAGCTGAACGTGAGTAATTTTAATTTTCATTGGCTGCTGAAACAGATAAAACATTTTTATTGTAATTTATTTCTATATAATATTATGATGATACATTTTTATAAAACTATTTATATTTGAGTTATTTACATTTTTTTTTGTTTTATTTTCATATTGTTGTATGTAGTTTATGAATATGTTTCAGGAGCCAAACTATTTATAATTTTTTTTTGTTAAAATGTGTTTAAAAATGGAGAATTAAGGTATCGAAAAGTATTCGTGTTTATTGCATTTTGTGACATGTATAAAAAAGCTACCAATTCTGGAATAAAGGTAAGTGAAAAGATATTTTGTTATTCATTTTTGAAATTGATGTCTAAAAGAAATATGAACTATATTGATCCTGCATTTATAAAAGGTGACAATAATTTTAAATCAATATTTTGACTGCGAAAATTAATTATATTACATTTACCGCGCACGGAGCATGAGCAAGACGATTTAGTCAGAATAGTTATTAAGCTACTACACAATATATATAAGAATCCTGATTTAAAAAATATATACATATATGTAGTAATTTTATACCTCAAAACATCTAAAAACTGTTTAAATGGTTTAAACATAGCATAGAAATAAAAGACAAGCAATAACTTTTAGTATCAAGCTGTGAAATGTCGTTGATAGGCAATCTACCACTGCGTTATGGGAAAAAGCTGTTACCACGATACCTCCCACTGATTTGCCCTTGTCTTACTTAAATAAGTCTGAAAGTCAGACTTACTGACAAACAATTATTTGATTTGTGAAATTGATTTTCAAATATTTATATGAAAAAAAAAACTGATGATATTATATTCATGTTATAATGGATGCTTTGAAACTGAATTTAGCCTTAGGTTTAAAGAACTCATAAGTAAGACTTTGTGAATAATATTTATTAATTATCCTAAAGTATAATAATTTAACGTGTTCTTTATATTAAAACACGCCCATTTAGATTTCATGTTGATAAATGTAATCACAAATTACGTCAAATACAAATAACGTTGGTATATTGCAGTCGTCACAGAAAAATTATTTTAATAGCCTATTAACTAAGTCAAGTTTTAAGGGCGCAACTATCTAGAATAGTTATCAATTAAACAGTTGTCTCACCACTTTAAAAGCAATGACTATTAACACATTTATGAGCGTTTTATTGGAAAAGGTCGAATCTATTGGATATTTTCGTAAGTAATTCATTCAGAACAGAAAGTAAAACCGGTTCTAATTTCATTTCTCTAATGCTAAAATTTCCTTTCTGTTGATCCATTTCGTCTTGATTCGATTTGTGTCGATGTAAATCCAATTGACCCCTCTGCCCCCGATATAATAATATGTTAGATAAATTAGTGCTTAAGATTTCTCATATGCGAGTTTGTGGTAATGTACGTTACACACCCTCGCTTCTAGTGTCCTGCGGGGTAAGTGGGGCCTCCCGCCGGCTCCCATGACGCCTTTGAACTCAATCACCTCATTAGTTCAACTCAAGTTATTTTATCCATAGACGAATCAACGTCCCAGCTCAGTCAGAAACCGAACTTTGTATCGTTCACACACCTCAATGGTTATTGGGGAAAAAATATTCTCCATTTAAATGTTCAGGGTTTGACAACATTGCGTAAGCGATGGCGGCGGAAGCGCGCGAGGACGCGGTATCGCTATCCTGCGGGCGACCGTGGCCCTAATGTTCGCGTGGCGCGTGTGCCTATCAGCAATTTATATGCAAATTAATTTCACTTCAGGTGTTTACACTTAGTATTTGTTCTTCGTCGTAACTGATATCACCTGCGGTGAAACTCAAGTTTACAACTTTATAGAACTTCTCCACGATGGTACGAAGTCGTAAAATACAAACGGCTAGTGAAGCCGATGTGCGTCGGGACCAGACTTTTGCGAATCGGTCGGGTGGTTCCCGGTTGCGTGTGCGTCGCGGGTCAAGTTTGACGGACTTGGATAAGCTGAGATGTAGTGCTGGATCGAGCGGCGGTGGGTCGATTGGGGATTTGATGAACATGTTCAGTGGAAGTGCTACGTCAGTGGGTAGTGATAGTTTGGTGGCGAGGACGGTGCCCTTAGAGACCGTTAGAAGGAACATTCCCCCGATGTCAACACCGCCGCCGCGTCCGCCTCCCTCGCCGCTCATACACACATCCCGCCCTGTTGGCCCATTAACTATGGCACAAAGAACTTTACGTTTCAGTAGACTCTTGAAGTACCAGCCCTGTTCCACCGATGTTGTTATTGTTTTGGTAAGAAATTATTGTTTATTTTAAAGGTTCTGGTCTGTTTGTTGTTTACCTCAATCTAAATTAAGTAAATTTATATTGAGGTAAACAACAAAAGTTATATTGTGAGTTTCGGAGTAAAGTCTGAAATAAGAATTATTGATTAGCGAAAATATTTTCCCAATTCTCTTTATAAAGATAATACAACTCGTAATGAATTACTCACCGTTATTTAGTACTTATTACACTATAAAAAATAATTTCACTAGTAAAAAAATATAAAACAGTAAATACTTAATAGACGTAACGAAGCTTTTATTACTATCTATCGTACTGCTAAATTGCATCTCAATTTACGTTTTATCTTATCATAATGATACAGGATTTGCTATGTTATTATCATGGTCATTAAATTACAAACAAAACTACGTTAAACTTGATTATACATTGATTATGTATACGTTTACTGCAAATTCAATAATTGATAAAAATATATACTTATGCATGTTTAAATTTATAAATGTTATATTATAACTAACTACATGACCTGAAAGTGAACAATCTTAATTACATAAAATATAACTAAATAGTAATATAAAATACCAGAGTAGGTATTGAAATGTAAATGAAAAAAATAATTATATTCGGAATATTCTGGTTTTTCTCTAACATTTGTCTAGACGCGCGCTAAATGCTTGCTAATTACTGAATTCCTCAGAGCATTTAATATTTATAATCAAAATGTAGGATTTGTTTCAATTTCTCGATTAAGCTATAATAATATCATAACGGTACATTAATAGTGTATGTTAAAGGTTTTAAATATAATAAAAGAACATTTAAAAAAATAATATGGGCTAGTTTAATAAAAGAAAAATATTATACAAAGATTTTATTGACAAAATTATTTATATCCAAGACACAAACGTAACCACTAAAACTTATTACAAACGCGCAATTTATTATCTTCTACGTTAATTCAAGCATACTTCTTCATAAACTTCAATAAATATTTCAGTTTCGGCATTTCGATATTGTGAATACACCTATTGAAGTCACCGATGACCTTTACGGAGTGGGTCATCATTCTGGAAATTATGTCTTTTAGGCATACACTTAAGTCTGAAACTTCTTTGAACCCATGAATGGCTATCTCCGCCATTACTACTGGAAATGGTGATGTTTCGTAGAGAAACTGAAAACAACGACTTATATAATTATTAAACTGTATGAATTAATTATTAAAACAGGATTAATATTGACTTATCGATATTATTCAATAATTGAATGGTATTTTAATAAAATAATAACTCGAGCTCATCATGTTTTTAATAATCTCGAACGGTATTAATTTTAATATTGAATGTTTTTAGCTGCGGTAAAATTATAAGCATTTATTTATATATATAATGATCTATTATAATTTCTGATCGCTCTCTTTAAATTATGCATTAAATGTCGAAATATTTATGATGTTTTACTGTTTATTATCATATTAATCTTGTTAAAATTTCGCCGAATATAGAATAACTTAAAAAGCAATCAGTCAAATTTTCATTCAAATAAGTTCCTAAGTTTTTGGTGAAGATACTTTTAAAAAAATACGAACTCTAGCCGAAGGTGTTTATAGTATTCTACCTATATCTTTACCGATTTAGCAGATTTATTGACTTCAACCCTGAAAACAATATAATAAATAGTAAATATTCACATACCACAGTCCTCTCGAGATCTTGGCTTTCGTGGGAGCAATTCCCTCCAACTTGCTGTTGCTTCTGACATTCGAACAACTTCGACGCCGAATATTTCTTAAGATTCTCCAAAGTTTCGAAATGAACTTGCAACTTCTCTGGAATTGAGATATTACTATTAAAACTTTGGTGATTTGCTTTGAGCGGGTCTAGTGTGAAATGTGTTTTTAAACATATGGAAGAATAATCAATTTTCGATGTACAATTGGATGGTCTATAGGGTAAACTACTAACCTAAATGTTTCAAGGAAAAATACTGTATTGCTAAGCTTGTTATCATGTAAATGGAACGATTAAATTGGTATCTGAAGCCACCATCTTAAAACGATTATTATTATTATTTGGAATAGAGAAATATCTTTACTTATTACCTACGTCGTTATTTATGTTTTATATAAAAGCAGTGCTCATAATATTCTCATTTATATTTTCTTGAACAAAGTCATCGCAAACTTTAAATGTTAAAACTTTTCAAAAAAATTATTGAGTGAAAAGAGACTATACAATTCTCAAAACAATTGTAATACTTTTTCAACGCATTACAATGCTTCGGTAAGTAAGTACACGACAACTCTTTTTCTTTCGTGAACTAAATATAATCGAATCTGCAAATATTCAGGCTTTCACGTTCTTACTGAGAATCAATATTGACAATGTATTTTCAGTATAGTATTTTTTTCTGAACGTAACTTTACATTAGGTCGATTGTATAAATGACTATAATTGACTTTTACCAATAAGCTAGTTGTGTACCTACATGGAAGATGAAAATCCATGGAGGGTTGTCGCGTAAGAACCACCGACAGTTCTTTGGCATATTATGATGTATTATGTAGTTAGATATAAGTTACATATAATGTAAAATGAAATTGTAATATTGATATGATTTTAAAAGAGCAACTATGGAGTTTCTTGCCGGTTCTTCTCCATAGATACTGCTTTCCAAATGGGTGGTAATTGTTAAAAATATGTATTGACGATTCGAAAGTGCTTTTAAAAGAAGTTTATTTGAATAAATAAATGCTTGAGTTTGTAACTATTTACTTACATAAGTGTTTAAAGGCGGTAATTTTTTCAGAATATGTTGCACTTTCAGGACTATCTCACTACTCTCTTAAAACTGCTATTTATCACTAAAAAAGAATCTATTTCCGCAAAGTAAACACAATCTATTAACTGTCTATATTATTGTACATCGGTTATGAACACATCCTGTATTGTTCCAAACGGACATACACTTAGACAAACAAGGAAGACTCGTAAAATAACACATTGCGGTATGTGGGTTGACATAAACCTCCGGATATAGCGTAAATGTTGAAGTTGTAAACAGAACCAACAGAAATGGGCTATTCGCAACCTTCCAACTAATATTGTTAATTGTACTATGTATAATAAAATAAGGATAATAACTCAATAGATCTTACAGAATTAGTAAGAGTGACATCTTAGTGAAAATGTTCTGAAGAAGTAGAAATTCTTATATCAATTTATTTTATAGATAGAAACAACTAAAATAGACATAGAGTTTAAAGCATTATTAGATAACAAGCAATCCATGTATTATAGTCGTATAGTATACGTCTTATTTTAGAAAATTGTTTGTTTCAAACTGCGCTCAATTGTTTAGCAAATTGAAATAAGACGCGCGTCCCAGTTCGCATTCATCAAGCGAAAATTGTCTATTCCCTTCTCAAAGCTGTTCCCAAAAAGTGCTCTCTAGAGTCCTGAGACACGGTGTTAGAAATACGTCGTCTTACTAAATCGTGTATCCATCTTTTTTGTATCCTATGAAGAACAAAATAATCTTCAAATGATTTGCTCTATCGAATGTAAAGTTATTTGCAGTACCTACCTACATGATTTCATAACGTTGCTAAAACTAATTCAATTTCCTTAAAAAATAAAACGGTTGTCAAGGAAGATCACTGTCCTAATTTTTCTTATTTTCCTATTATTTCCTGACGTCATTTACGTCTAATTAATTCCGGATTGAATGAGAAAGGGGTGTGATACTTCTAAAATCTCATCGGAAAATTACTTCAGCGCGTAAAACATTTGCGAGCCTTGGCGAGTGTCCTTGTGTCTCACAATAGAATGTTCTACATGAAAGATAGCTAGCTTCTTCTTTATCGATTTATAGCATACCATAAACTAGAACTTACCTGGCAATCTCTGTACTCTCTGGTAGCCAAGCGCCAAGCAGAGCGTGACATTCTCATCAGCGAGCTGCAGATTCTCGCCCAGCAGTTTTACGATACTCTCCTTACAATAAGTGCCGTTTCGCGGTTTACGGTCATGAATTATGACCTAGCAAGTTTTTAAACCATGTTACATCGGGGTTATCGGGAAAACTTAAGATATAAACTCCCCACTTAAATAAAGTGGGTTAAGATCGTAAATTTTATATTTAATAACATTTACGGTGCGTATCGAATTTAAATGGTAGGGATTGAATAGTAAATGTGTTATTCAGTTATTGCTGTTTTTTTCTATTAAACATGTATAGTCGCTCGTGTTTGCCTGTTAAAATATTAAAAATGATCTTTCGATACTTGCATTATCTTTGCATGCATACAATCATATGACTAAGTTTATTAATTGCAGGAAGATTAAAAATAGGGACAAACAATCAAAATTATTATCAAAACAGAATGCTTCAAACTAAACTCGTTTTTATTTACATTAAAATTAAGTGATGTTAATTTAACATGTTGCATGAAATAATGGATTCTTCATTTGAATTTTGAAGAAATAATATTGTTACTAAGCAACGTAATTAGAAATCGCTTTATTTGGCAAGTGAAATGGGGTCTCGCTATCTAATCACACACATTTAACGCCACATTAAAATGATACTTTAGCTATAAAAGGTAATTTACATTATATTCGAATTTTTTTTATTTGGCATTTGTCTTATCTAAGAGTGGGTCACAATTATCAAAATTTTAGATACTACATTTATACTTTCACATAATATTAATATGACTGATGTGAGTCTATATATAACTCATTAAAAATAGTATGTCTTTATGCAACGTAGTGACGAAGCTTACTAGCTTTCTTAAATTTTGCAAAAAACTATGCGACAATTATAATCAAATAGGTACACCTACATACTGAACTAACATACACATCCTATCTCGCATTACCATTTGTTACAATTAAACATTCCATTAGCCTAACCCGTGTACGACATAATAACAACATATTCACCTGAAAGTACAGCGATATCTGTTCAAGGTACACCGTCATATAATTTATTGCTTTGTCGGCTTCGTTCTTCATGAGGAGTTTTATTTGCGACACTAACGTGTCCATGTCTTCCCGGGACTTTTGTGTTCTCACTTGAATGTCCGCTATTAACGTGCGATAGCCGTTTATTAGATTATCTTGGAAGTCTGTTGTCTAGAAAAGGTAAAAATAGGTAAATCAAAGACAAAATGGTTGACTTGAACACCTACCTACAGTCTTACATCTTTGAATTCAAACCAAATAAATTGCTTAAATCTAAATAATGATTAAAATTTATTTAATGAAGAAGATAAAATAAAGTAACAGCAGCAAAAGTAGAGCTTGTTTCTGTGTCGAATACTACCTAAATATAAAAGGGAATCTCTGAGACTTTTGGAGCGAAGCGTAATATTGTCTATGATTAATTTAATAAAATACGAAATTTATTCGATTTTGAAACCAGTAGTAAAGTGAGATTTTTAAGCTTAGCAAGTCAAACATTAAAATGACCCATTTTGATAACATTTTGTGGTAAAACAAAACGAAAACCTATATCTCCCTTAACATTATCGTCGTCGTACGTCGTATTTCTATTGAGGCAAGCAAGTACCGGCGTAAAATAAAGCAATGAATGAAATACGCGCACTATAAACTTTACGATTTGTCTATAAATACGGAACAAGGACAGGAAATTGGGTGAATTGTGATTTTAACTATCTACAAATATATACGAAAACAAGACCACAAAAGTAGCCTTTATCTTTATTAGGGATATATATTTTTTTGAAGAATTAAGATGACGATATATTAATTTTTCAATATAGATGTATCCTATTAAATGCTACAAGATTAAATGTTATTTTAAAATACTTCAATTTATAAGAAAACAAAAGTATAATAGTATCAAGCTCTGCTAGAGAATTCTCAAAGCGCATCAGTCGGCTTGTCTCACCCAGACTGCAACTAAATGCACATATAGAATGCGAAATTCCATTTGAAAAAAGGCTTAGTAAACTGACCTGGATTGAGAAAACGACGAATAAAGCGGCGAGCATAAAAAGTATTTCACGGTTCATCTTTGTGTTTGTTCCAATTCACATCTCAACTGTAACACATCCTTTGGAAATAATTTTAAACTCGTTTGCGAATAGTTTATTTAGCACAGTTACCAGTTCATTAATGAGCGATCAACTGGATGTTGTTTCTTTGTTCGTTATTGTTTTCGTTTGCTACGACTGAGCTGGCCGGTGTTTTGGTTAGCTCTTGTACACATGGACTGTGATTGTTTTATATTATTCATAACAAATTATTGGTAAACATGACATTTTTAATTGTAGATAACTTCAACATTAGCGGTATATGAGAGTTAGCGAGTCAGAGAGATTTTTGCTGCACATTGCTATGAGCAACCAAATACCCTTTCCTTGAAGTTCACAAAAGACACAAAATTTTAGTATAATGGTTATACAAATATACATACTTGTACATTATAGAATTGAAAATAATTTTATATTATTTATAAGCAAACAATACTACATTTTTGTTAACAAAATATCTCCTGTTTTCCATTCATATGGAATCGTATTTAGCAATACATTAAAAACTTCAGCTTAACTAATATAAAATAAATTCTAGAAAATTACGACTTGCGCGATAGTTAAATATCCAATGCGTCCAGGGAATTGCGTTTCTGTATCACTGCCAGTATATTTACGGGTTAATAAATTTACATGCAGTCTCGGTTTCGTACTTAAACTGTGTAAAATATAAACAAAAACATTTTATTGTTCACTAAACAAATATCTTTCATAGTATGCGTACTGGTATGGTATTCACTGTGGTAGTAATTTGAATGTTAATTTATTTGCAGCACAGATAACATAATACTGATTTGCAGTAATAAATGCATTCGATGTTATGCTGAACGCATCTTTACATTCAATGAACAAAGATTAAGCGGCATATTACATTACAATGGTGTACCGACTGCTTAATTTTCATCATTTCCTCTGTTTTTTTTTGTATACGAACACCTGAAAGCTGTTTCAAATATTCATAAGTTAAGAACTCCCCTATAATAAATAGAGACGGTAAAAATCAATCATTTTGTTAAGCATATATTATGTTAAAATATGCTTTTTGAAACATAGAATGGAAATGTAATAATGATATTATATTATATTATTATTCATTGTGGGAGATTGTTTTGTACAAAAATCAGCGCCATCTAGTTCTTTTGATTAGAATTATAATGAACGTAGACTACGTGCCTGGTTCAGTTACGAGACGAAGTGTTCATAGATGGAGACGATGATTTAACAAATTACGTATAACTAGCAGTAGTTAAATCTAAGCTAGGTCTTAAAAACGTTGGGAAAAGGAACGTCGTTTATTTTCTTACTCATTGTTAGGCACACATGCACATCACACAAACAAGAAGTAAAAAAAGATGCGTATAGAAAAAGGCTATCTGTTCATTGTTTGTTGTAACTTATATACCAAACTATGAAAACTAAAGGCTTGCGTAATACGGTATAATATATTATTAAGAGAGTTGTGTGTATTACCGTAGCAGTGTTTGAGTTTAGGAAAAGTTTTTGCAATTTTCTTACGAAAATATTTCAGTTTCTATTATATAGTAATTGAAATACCCAATAACTGTTGCTATAGAATTATTACAAGACATTTTTTATAATAAAAGATATCATGGCACAAAGGATGAATAACTTCAAGTGATTAATTTTACTCAGAAGAATTAATTCATACTTTTATTAAATTCATCCCTAGAAGTGTCTACGGTATTAAATTGTATGTATTCAATGTTCTCATAAAACTTTACAGTTGAAATGAACCCGAATGGCGTAGGCTTTTTGTTACAATTTTCCTCAGTAATAAAATGGGGTCTTTTAAACGCAATGAAGCAGAAAATGCTGAGTTAGAGCTACATTCGTTCGAATAAAATGAAAATTTATAATGAGATGCATTGAATGTAATAAAGATATGTTCCACTTAGAGTACAATTCAACTGAAAGTTTGCAAAATATACATTACCTACTATACTATTTTATTTTGCGATATATTATTTCTTATTTGTTAATATTTTAGTCGGATCATGTTTATGTACGAAAATGGGTTACTTCAGCCCGAATATAGTTGGTATTTTGCCCTCATCTCCTTATCTGGGCTAATAAGTGAGAATGTCATGTTTGCTTGTACCTTGGAAGGGCTTTTCATAATATTTTCTTTCATGTGTAGAGGTTTTCTCGTGTGAATTTCGACACGTACGTCGTAAAACTCTTAGCATACCATCACGCTTTCATAATGGCCATCTTAAAGACCGACATTTAACAAAGTGTTTAGGTATTCATCTAGAATTAACGCGAAATGGGATGGGTTCGCCGCTACCTTTTTGTGACCTCTCCAAAGTTATTCGTATAAAATAAATTTAGTATATAAATAAAAGCAGATTTTCCACTTACCCTCTATTATCTCACCTCTAGTTAAATATGTTTGAGACCTTATAAGTAGTAAATAATTCATTAAGTAAGCATGATGATACACACTTGGCTAACGTTAAAACGGAATTAAAGCTAAAAGTATCTAAGCATTTCAGACACACTACGATGCCATTACGTTCATGCTTCCATCACACAGTCTAATAATCTCCGCGTTCCTTTGTGCTTCAAAAATCCAATTACGAGTGTAAAAATAGAAGAATGCATTGTTAATTTTGCTTTAGGTTTTGTTTCTTAAATTGATGCACAGCCAGCGCTTCAGCGGCTGCAAATTGGCGGGATTTCGCTTCACGTTTGCTACTCATATCGCCATTACATGCTCCTCTGGTCAGATATTTTTTGCTTAAAGGGCGAGTACAATGGACTTTCACGCACCATTACGCCATTCGATATTCTACATAGTTTTACAGGAAGTACTTTGTAATTGAATAAATGGTTTCGCTTTTAATTTGGCAAACTAAGGCAATTCAAAGTTAATACCACTTTCAATTTGGTCAGTCGTACAGGCCTCGGCCAGTTCAATTAGCATTTATTTGATAGTGTAACTTTGAAGCTTTTAAGTGTCCCTCGTCTCATGTTACATATTGTAGCAATTATTTAAACTTTTCGTTTATTAGGTACAAATTAGTAATTCCTACGTAATACAACTTTTGATTTTGTGAAGCTGCAAAGAAATAATGGATGCTGCAAATATTTTTAAAGGTTTTAAGACACGTGTACTAGTGTACACACGTAAGAAGTGAAACTTCTCTATGACCTTATTTTTCAAAAAATAATTTACTATATGCAACTTTACAGAAATGCGTCAATCACGCGTGGTAGGGATAAAACCAAGATGGCGCGTAACGGAAAAATGTTACACTAAATTTTTTTCCAACCCCGATAAAGAAGTTTCACTTCAAAACCTTGTGTGATGTATTATGTACATTGTACAATAACTGTTGTTTAAAAGTAATTCAGCATATTAATTAACTTATATAACGAATCAAAACTCCAGCTATCGTCACTATTGAATTTCAAGCCCAATTTACGCGTGTACATAATTCCGACACTTAATTTTATGCGCATTGTATTTGCATTATTGTAGCTCATCATCAAGGCTTTACTGGTAAAGCTCTCATTGGGGGTATTAGAGCTGGGCTTATACCAATAAGCATTTTAAATTTTAAACACAGTTACGAAAGTACCAAAATATAAAGGTAATAATAATAAAGAAAATGATAGTAAAATCATACTTGAACACGGAAAAGTTGTCTTGTAATCTTATACTATGCATTCTTTTTGAACCTTCACCTTTCATATAATAAGCATTTTAGTGTATATGTACATTTAATCTTGCTTCAGGTTCAAGACAAAAACCACTTGAATAGTCTCCTGGAAAAACGTAACGAAGTAGCGTGTAATAGTCTCAGCTTATTGCGTCTCGAATTCAAATTTAACGAAGCAAATTACAAAGACTTGTGACAATACCGTTGCAAAAATAGTTTTCTCCGTACCGCCACCGCTTTAGAAGCAATTCTGGATAACGATTTCCTTACGTGTGTTCAGAGTTTCGCCTTTCTAATCTTGGGGTTGCATTGAAGCGGCTCACTATCGTATTGTGTGGGAATCTTTGATTAGTCAGCCGTAGTATTGTGCTTTTTGAAGCTGTGTTTGATCGCAGGCTTTTTATTTTTTTATTGTGCATCAGAGGCGGCTCGTGACAAAATTTTATGGGTGTTCACTTGAAATAAAACACTGAAAATACATGGTGTAAAGCAGAACATTTATCAAAAAAATTACTTATAAAGGAAATACATACGTCTTTCTTTTTGGTGTGCAAAAATATCTATAACTTAAAGCGACAAGACATTCGTAAATATCTGTTGTTGCTTTCATCACAACCACACAACCACGGTGTTTTCACATATTGTTCAGATTTAAACACACGCGTATATGTTTACGTTTTTGTCGTACATTTTTGCGTAAGATCAAGTTCAGGCCGTGGCGGTCCCTTAGCTTTACATTCAAGCCGAATTTGTAACGTTTTATCACACTTTTTAATGAACGCCACATTATAATTATTGTTCATTTTAACACTCACAAGTAATACTGATAACTACAGGCTATTTCAACACGTATTTTATAATTTTAATTAGAAAATTGCATGAATCGCGCGCGTGCATTGAAGTTGACTCGAGAGTCGAGTGTTTGTTTATATTATAGACGTGGCAACTGGCAACGTCGCAATCGCTGTCCTGCCGGGCGGTAAAAACGAACCGGCAACGTTTGCGGGTGCGCCGCTCCGAATTTTGCTACTTTTCCATAGAAAATCTTTTGTTTCACGCGCAGGGCTTTGGCAAAACCCTCTCTTTCACTCCTATTGGATTTCGTATTAGGAAATGTACTAAATCTTTTTTCATTGGATCGCAATCGTGAGCGCACCGCTTCGCGCGTTACATTAATACAGTAGGTATTATACAGGTGTATGGGATGATGGAATGATGGATATATTCATTGGTATTAACAGTAGTTTTAAAGATTACGATTGATTTTAAATAGCTGTGTTTTACCTGAAAATAAAACACATATTAAATACTTACCTATATTTGAAGCTTACTTCATTGAGAAGGCACCTAGCTTTTTCCGCCTATTTTTCCCTCTCTTTCCGTTGTATATATGCTATCTCTCTCGCACACCTCTCCACCAGGTGGCGGGGCGCACGATAATGTCGGGCGCTGGATGTTTTTCATTGAGTCGAAATCCACAACAGGTGGACGTTAAGTGTAAGCTTCAAATATAGGTAAGTATTTAATATGTGTTTTATTTTCAGGTAAAACACAGCTATTAAACACTTGACCGTAATTTGAAGCTTACTTCATTGAGACCTGTTTGTTACCCACCTGGTGTACAATATATGGACGCCAATGTGAATTTGAATACATAAGTAATTACTTATTTCTTTATTTGAAAGAGTAAGGTGTGCAGATAGTATACCTACCAATAAATCACACAAATTTTTATATTATATAATATATTAACAATCCCAGATGAAAAGTTAATCAAATAAGAACCAAAAAGTTAATCATAATGATTAAAAGTATTAGAACTTATGAGATTGGTTCAAGCGTACCTTAGTTAACCTTTTGGGCTTGAAAAGTTAAAGTTACTACAATTTTCACTATCTTTAGCGTAAATCTGCGAAAGCGCCAGTAACGACTTTCAATTACGCATTTAGATGTTACTTACAAAATGAAGCAACAGCTGATCCCGACGAGGCAAAAATACCTCAAACTCAAACCTTTATTTATTCAATTAGAACTCTGTAGAAGCACAATTGAATCATCTTAACATAGAATTACCACCTGTCTCAACTCACACAGTTTTAACCCAACCTGCTACAAGCGGACAAGAAGAGAACTTGGTCCTTACTTTTGGGGTCAGAAATAAATTTAAAAGGTCACCCCTTGAATAAGGCAATAAAATATCAAAACAGGTAAACGGTTTTAATTATAATACAGATTTTTAACATCCAACCAAACCGTGCGGTATCTATTAATGTTTAGAGCCAACGCCACCAATCATTATCTAAACATGGCTAGTACTTTCAGTACAATGCATGAATTATTTATTTAAAACTGATAGGTCATAAACTCTGTACTGGAAACATATATACTGAACTTAAGAGACTAAAATGATAAGGAGCTTATCTGTGTCCCAAAACTGCAATTACTACAGCCAAGTACGTTACTTTTAATCAATTCGGTTTTAAGATATAATTATGATTTACATCAGAACTTATATACCGAAAGCCTCGGGACTACATAACGTGACTTATCTTCTTATATATAAAAATGAATCGCAAAATGTGTTGGTAAGCGCATAACTCGAGAACGGCTGAACCGATTTCGATAATTCTTTTATTATATTCCTTGAAGTACGAGGATGGTTTTTATGTAGAGAAAACGTAAGTACCACGAGCGAAGCCGGGGCGGACCGCTAGTTTATAATAATAGTGTTTGTGCACAACACTAGGCAGTCAACAGCTATATGAACGTCAGATAGGAAAAGAGCCAAATTTATCCAGTCAGTAACAAAGGATTTTAACTATAGTTACTTTATTCTAATTCAACCAACTACTACTAGCTACTCCGTATGTCTTTTGGATAGACGGAGGCAAATAGGATTTTTATTCCAACTATATCATTTGATATTTTGAAAATGTACTCCACATTTTCATACCGTCAGAGTCATTTTGCAGATTATAGTGGTGCAGCACTGAACACTGTCTATTAGGTGGCTGATGCTGCTGACCGGGCCTTCAGTTCCGCTTTCCAGAATACCTTCACCCTTCTAGGTGTTACTACTACTGAAATAGCGGTACTCTATCGCGTCGTTCAGGTCTCTAACTGACTAGGATTTCTCATATTATCGTAACAACCCTCGCTCGTTCTAACGAGGATAAATTATCGCCAAGGAATTCTGCTGCAGGATAATGGCAAGAGAGATTATAAGCTTAACTATGCATTATTATGTTAAAGAATATGGTGGGTTTTGAATACTATCGTCGTCTGAAAGTATCTCCTTTCGATTAACTGCATTAAGGATGCAGATCTGATCCCATCTTTGTTCCGTAGGAATGCTACGACAGTCTAAACGTTACACTGAACAAAGAAAATTGCCCTGAATATAGTCGGTTGTTCCAACATCCGTAATATGGCTAGCCTAAGGTTAGTTATCCCTTGATTGTAACTGCTACCAATGGAGGCAATGCTCTTGTGTTGTCCACAGTTGTGCGAGTGCCAAAATGAAGAACTGAGCTCGTGGGGAGCTATGTCGAATGAATCTATGTTAAGATTATGACAGTATAGGACAGTTAGCTGTGGATGCGAAGACAGGACATTACTTTATTCATCCGTAAACACGCGAGGCAGCCACGGACAGCGATATAGCAAGAACTAAACTAGCAAAGTTTAGTTCGCTTACCAGACTTTGTCATGTTTTAAATGCAGTATATCCTCTGAATAGCATTGCATTTATGACTATTAATAAGCTTAATTCACCCGTAAACACGAGAAGCAGGCACGGATAGCGATATAGCAAGAACTAAAC
>CAJQZN010035952.1:0-18433 GCA_907164685.1 Colias eurytheme | reverse complement strand
CACGCTTACGACTTCTAGTGTCTTGTTATTTAGATTTCTATGATATACAACACTGTATATACACACCATTGTATATAATTGGGTTGTTGAGGAAGTGATTACGAGGAAGAGGAGGAGGAAGAGGAATTTTCACACACAAATTTAGAGGATGCGGATGAGGAAGAGGATATTTTTTTGAGGAAGAGGATGCGGATGAGGAAGCGGATGAGGATGAGGATGATAGGAAATTATAATCAAAATTAAAAAACAAAAACTTTTAAAATTAAAAATTAAAACAAAAGCCATTCTCCTGTCTCTACATATTGATGTTTAAGGTTAGGGGAGGTTAGCTCGCCCGATCGCGAATTTACAAAGCCTGTAAGTACTATACTATTTGAGTCACGAGCCGGACTCAGATGAGCTTTTGTTTATGCATATTACTCGAAAAAACCCACAGAAAAAACCTAATCTATATCAGTGCCAGAAGCGACATTAGGCGATTTCCACAAAAAAAAACTAACTGGTAGATATTATTATGTAAGCTGTTTGTTTTTTAATTCAAAATGACTTTTGACAAACATTATTTGATAAAATATGTTTCTTCTGAGTATGAGAGAAAATGTTATATTATTATGTTTAGAGATAAGTGTTAGGCGCAGATATAAATATGGCGGTAAGACTCTACTCTTGTTCGTTAGTAGAGTCCGACTCGTAACTCAAATACATAGTTTAAATAGGCTTTCTAAATTCGCCGCCCGATTGGATCAGCATCCTCATAAATTTCCTCTAAATTTTGAGGAAGCGATAGCGGAAGAGGATTTTTTTATTTTCATTTTTGAGGATGCGGTAACGGTAGAGGAACCCAAAATATTGCGGAACTTCCGCATTATGAGGAAGCGGAAGAGGAATCCTCAACAACCCTAGTATATAATACAACACATCAAAACTATTTTAGAACTAAAACTCCGGGAACAATCACACTTCGAAAGCGTTCGTGTTTGAAAACTCCAAATTAGCGCTCAATAATTCACCGACCGAGCCCTGGCTGAAACAGACAGAGAAAAATGAAGGTTCTATTATTGTGTATTAAGAACTTGTATTTAACAACATTGGTTTTGTTGTATTTGATTTTTCAGGAGTACATTCAGCAATTTAAACGGATTTTTTACGTATAGTAAGTACAGTTTATATGAGTACAGTTTACATAAGTTACAGTTAACATAAGTAGTACATTCAGACATTTAAAACTTAACGGATTCTTAGCGCATTATTAGTTTCATCTCCCTTCTCCCTGTAGTGTTTGAAATGTCGGGTTAAATAGTCATGAATAAATTGCGTTTAAAATCCGTTTAAATATCTTAAATTTCTAAATTGGTTTTGTGGAGTAAGCATATTTTAGTTCTTATTCATAAAACGTATCTTATTATTATTATTATTCATAAATTCATAACTTCTTATCCGTAATAATATTTTAAAACTGAAGAGTTTATTAATTGTTTGTTTGATTGAACACGCTTATCTCATAAACCATGGGTCCGATTAGAAAAATTATTTCACTGTTTCAACAACAACAAAGTCCATTAATCTAGGAAATATACACTTTTTAACCGACTTCAAAAAAAGGAGGAGGGTATTTTATGTATGTACACCGATTACTCCGTGGTTTCTGAACCGATTTACGTGATTCTTTTTTTGTTCGATGCGGGATGGTGTCGAATTGGTCCCATAAAAATTTTATTCGGATAGGCCCAGTAGTTTTTATTTTATGAGCATTTTTGTCTGTATTTGTAAATGTTGCAAGTGCAAGTTTGAAGTCGGTTGTTTTTAACGCAGTTATTGACTTGTTAATGGATTACAATTTAATGTGTCGTGCTAGCGGTCACTTGAAGTTCTTTTAAAAACCTGTAGTTGCCAAACCATTTTATAATTAAGCGAAAATGCATTCAAAACATGATTTTGTCGTTATACATACAAGTTAATTAACTCATTTCAAATGCATTACATTAAGCATGGTCAAGACTGAAATACTCGTAGACATTTAGACCAAGCTTCAGGTGTGTATTTGCTTACTGACTTAGCACCTACAAATTTATTTATAAAAAAGCCAGAATTTTGGCGGCAAATTGTGTTTTTAATATTGAGCTTTAAAGCCCCTTAGAATAAAACCTTATTTTAGTTAAATAAAAGCCTTGAAGATAAGTTGAAATGTGAACAAGACTTCTTAGCGGATCTTTTTAATCTCTTTATCCGACAACATTCTGTGTTCCGTAAGAAATTTACTTTTAACTAAAATTAACTCGGAGGAATTGTAGTCTTAAGAAAAGTAAATTTCATTTAAGACTAAATAGATAATTTACTATGTGAATCTCTGAGTGCTAACAATGTTATAAATATCAAAGTTTGTATATTTGTTTCTAGAGAATGCATTTGTATTGAAAATCTCTTTTTTCTTTTTCTTATTGTAAAAAGGCGGGTCCACACAGAGCGAGCCTCGCGAAGCCTAAGGCCGAATGGCCGAGAAAAATGGCGCCTACGCGTTTGAAATTGCTTGCGAGTCTGCTCGCTCTATGGGGACCCGCCTAAAGGTGCTTTTCCACCAGTAATGTGCGCGGTACATTTAGTTTGAAGTATGAAGTGTTTAGCGTTTGAAGCGATACTATTGGTTATTTACATACATTCCTCGCTACACATCCTCGCACATTATTGGTGGTGTATGTAACCGACTCCTATAGAGTCAAATTTGATCCACATTAAACAGACAGATTTAATTCAAACTTTGTACATTTATCAAGGGTCGGTGACAAAACAATAGCATAATGAGATTAAGCGTGTTTCAGTTATTTTTTAAACTACATTAATTATTAACAACTTAGTCATAAAGGTGACCACCTCCTCGGTACTACAGTGGTTGACGTGTGAGCGAAGAACCGAGGGGTCCTGGGTTCGAATCCCGGTAGAGACGAAAAAAAAATGTCTCAGTCTGGCAGGACAGAGAAGGCTGATCACCTACTTGTCCCTAAAGAAAAATCGATCAGTGAAACTGATGTATGAATAATGCATCTGCCCCCTACACCACTACGGGGACACGGCACTTCACACACACATAAAGGTAACACGTACTATGACGTGTGTTATCTTAACAAGAGAGTCTATTAGAACAAAGCCAACTATAAAATAATAGGCATAAATCATATTCTACTTTATCAAGTTACCGTTCGTTTACCCACCCATAAAAAACATTAGCCGAGGCACCAATTATTGTCTAGGTCACTCACCGTCTAACGTTTACGAATGAAATATATTACGATAATTGACAGGTTAGCTGTTTTTTATTAAAATTTACAACGTCATAAACTTAAAAGTAATGTTCATTTGAAGACACAATAAAGCTTTTTGAAAAATATTAGCCATAAACGAAAATATTAACGCGTTTGCGAGTTCATTCTCGTAAAAGCTCGTAGTATTTGTACTAGAATTCTTTGTGTTTTATTTCAATAGGTTTCTGTGATCATGCAATTGTAAAAAGTGCTAATGTTATTGATAAATACTACAAACATATAATAGAACTTTAATATCACCTATATTCAACAACATAAGAGCCCATCCTATATACCAAAAGTTAAACAAAGAATATACAATAGCGAAATTGTTTACACTTAAAAAAAGACCTTAAAATACTATACCGAAATTCTGAACAGCAATTAAAACTGAAGCCGTTGCCTAATTTAACTTCAACGCTCACTTTTCCTACATTCTGGGGAAAAGTGGATGCAACACTGAATTATATATTATGTAATCCCGCCAGCTTCCCAAATAAGCCAGCAGTGTTGCTATTTTAAAATTCGCTTTCAACTTCCCGATAAAATGGATTACACACCTCGGAAATACGTTTTGTCAAATGCACCTGATTTTTGCGTCGATTTGATTCTTTTTCAAACTGAATTGTTATAAATATGGCCAATATTTTTTTACATTCTGAATATTGATGATAAATAGAAAATACTACATGACTAATGCAGTTAGTATAACTATTATTACTAACAGCAATATTCGACATCTGTTACACAAACATTTATTACGAAGATATTAATTATTTATTGTATGTTATCGGAATTAATTTATTTTATTTTCAACTAATATTTATCAACTAAATATAAAGAAAATTGTATGTACCACGATGTAGCACAATTGGTGGCCTTAACACATGCAGTGATCTCTGCCAGGCGACCACGGGAAGAAAAAATTAATCCTAATATCGTTCTTACTTTGGGCGTTATTGCAATTAAGATTAAAACTAACAACGAAAAAGAAACATTAATTAAGAAGTTTATTTTAATAGCGACGCAATCAACATATTTATTTAATCTAGTTTCAAATCTAGGTACCAAAAATATTTCCTGGATCTTATCAGGTTTAATGAGAAAACTTTCGGCTATTTATTTAGAGCCTGTCTTGTAAGATTTGTTTTTGATTGATGTCTTTGTTAATGCTAGCACAAAACGGTATAAGGCTTTTCTGCTGACAGCTAAAAATACTAAAATTGTGTTTTATTTTACACGAGTATTATAGATTTGAACGGATTTTCAACGCGATTTATTAAATAATTGATGATATCTCACCGCCTCGTGACATTGCTCGCTGCAAAGTGTGCGAGGAATGTCGAGAAATCTCGTGTGGAGAAATGTCGTGTAGAGAAATCGTCGGGTAATAGATAATAATATAATGAATAAATCGCATTTAAGGCTTTTCCACCAGAGATGTGCGGTTGCGTAGCAAGGAATATGTTTGTAAAGAGCCAATCATATCGATTCATTAAGCTTTTGAAGTGATACTACTGGTTTTAAAAGCACCCTAAAATCCGTTAATATCTTGTATTTCTAAATACAAACATTGTTTACACCTTGAATTATAAAACGAGCTTATATAAATAACATGTACAATCGCGTGCAGCGTAAACATTAGAAACGTAACGTGCAATTCCACTAAACTTGGGTTTAAAATTAGTTTTCAGCTATTTTAGATATAATCTACGTTTAAAGGTAATTTTTCGCGTCTTCGTACAGTTGCGTTGAGAATTACTTTCACTATTTAATTTAAATAAAATATTAGTTTATTATAGTAGTTAAGGTGTGAAGAAGAGACACACAGACAGACGTATGTATGCCAAATTTCATGAAAATCTGTTTAGCAGTTTTTTCGTGAAGGAGTATCAAACTTACAAACTTTCTCATTTATAATATTAGTAGAATAAATAAGGAATTAGTAGAATAAATAATGAACTATTATTACTAATAATAATATATTCAAAATATGCAATCTCTTTTAGTTCAAACCCATCAATCTACTAACATTCTGATTAACCACTGTACCATCATTGCTCTTAGAGTAACGGTAAATAACAATCTTCCTAGGAATCTTACGTAGCCTGACAGAACAAGTACAAACATGATTGTAGTTTAAACAAAAGTACAGATAATCCTGGAAACGATATATTGACTTTATCTCTTGAAACAAGACAATGATAAGTTTCTCAGTAACAATTAAAACCATATTAGCTGACTTAGGTTCATATTTGATCTAGGTTAAGTTAAGCTGAGCTTTAACCGGAAATGTGATTAGGCGCTTAGCAACAGGATAGAAGAAATTAAAAAAGATACTTAAATACCTTCCTTACTTTTATATAGCAGAGGAAACTTCTAAATATCAGTTTTATAGTTTTTAGATTTATTGAAATATATAATAAATAATAAATAAATAAATATTAAGAAAGAAAGAAATCATTTATTTCAACACACACAACTCAAAAGTACATAATAAACATTACAAAGTACGAAGTTTAAAAAATAAGAAGAAAAAAAAATTAAGTAAAGTAAAACAAAATAATAATAAAACTATCAAAATATGTGAGGTTGCGTGCGCCAAAAAAGGATGCCACTCAGGATACCTGAGGCATAACGCCTCAGCACTGATTTTCAGTGACACCCTTCCGACATCCAGATTGTCAGCCGCTTGCATGTTAAATAGAATTACCAATAATAATAAAAAATATAATTTGTGGATACAATATGATACGGATAAATAATTAATAAGGTCACCATAACTTACATAAAATACGCTTATATTATTATAGATAACCTACATGAAAAAACTTTAAATAAAACTTAATAAGTTAAATGAAATAAATAAAATAAATAAATATTTCAGGACATAATATTATAGGACATTATTACACAAATCGACCTAGTCCCACAGTAAGCTCAATTAAGGCTTGTATTGTGGGTACTAGGCGACGATAAATATAATCTTATATATAAAAATGAATCGCAAAATGTGTTGGTAAGCGCATAACTCGAGAACGGCTGATCCGATTTCGATAATTCTTTTTTTATTATATTCCTTGAAGTACGAGGATGGTTTTTATGTAGAGAAAACGTAAATATGTACCACGGGCGAAGCCGGGGCGGACCGCTAGTATTTAATAAATACATATATACAGGGTGTAATCGTTAAGTGTGCACAGGCGATTATTCCGTAACTATTACAGATATCAAAAAACTTTAAACTGATATCGAAAGTACTTAACCTAATGAGTAAAATGGCCATAATAATTTTTTAAAAATAATACGAGAAATATCTAAAAAATTAACTTTAAACCCTCCCATACATTTAGTATGAGATATGAATATCCCATGTACATGGGTTGATCCAAAAGTAATGATAATCAATATTAAACAAGGTCATTACAGTTAAAATAATTATGTATTTCTCTAGATAGTCTTCTAACTTCGATATTTTTTTTCCTTAACTTAGAAAAAAAAAACTTTGACTTCATCTACAAAAACCCCTCAAAATCGGCCATCACTTCGCTGTCGTCTTAAAATTTCTTGTATCGACGGTGTTTCTTGTGCCGAGGTAAGAGATAGAATTAACTAGGAGCTAGATCTTACAAACAGGGTGGGTGTTCAAGCATTTTCAATGCCGATTTTTGATTGGCAGCCATCGCAACTGACGCTTTGTGATCTGGTGCGTTGTCTTGGTGAACCAACATTCAAGACCGCAGTTTGCCATGTCTCTTTTTCTTACTAACCTACCCGCAATCTTTTAATTTGGTCTGTGTAGTAAGAGCCCTGTGTAGTAGTGGCTACCTTCTTAAAATATTCCACATTTTTTCAGCGTCCCAAAAAACTACGGCTTTAATCTATCCCACTAATTTTCACTTTGAAAATCTTCACCGTCACTTTGGAAGCTCGCATCCAGGCCATTGATTGTTTCTTGGTTTCAGCATAAACATGGTGAACCCAGGTAACGCCCATGGTCACAAATCGTGACAAAAAATTATCCTGATCTCATTAAAAATTTAGAAATTCACCCTCTAAATGTCGAATCGTTGTTTCTTCTTTTCGTCGGGAAACATTCTGGCTCGCACTGTTCACATTAAAATTAATGTTAATACTTGGAAACGTGGCCTGTAGATATAATTTTTTTGTGATAACTTAGTGATTACATGAGCAAGCATAAAACATTTATTTTATATTTTTATGTGCACAGGAAATACCCAATTATCATTACTTTTGGATCAACCTATACATTTAATATGAAAGATTTTAGCTTTTTTTTTTTGTTTTTTTGGTTTTCTGCTTTAATTACTTCGCAAATTTGGAGGGAAGTTCATTTAGAAACTGTAAATAGACCTCCTCATTGTATTGCACAATAAGGACGTCACTTCGAAAATCTACTATGAATACAAAATGTATGGGAAATAAATTGTATGGGAGCGTTTAATGTAACATTTTTGGTTATTTCTCGTTTTATTTTTAAAAATTTATTATGGCCATTTTACTCATTAGGTTAAGTACTTTCGATATCAGTTTAAAGTTTTTTGATATCTGCAATAGTTACGGAATAATCGCTTGTGCACACTTAACGATTACACCCTGTATAGATAACACCCAGACCCAAGAACAAATAATTGAGTTCATCAATCATCACACAAATAATATTTTCCCTGACCGGGGATCGAACCCGGGACCGTCGGCTCAGTAGGCAGTTACTTTACCACTGCGCCAACCGCGTCGTCAAAGTTTCAAAAAAAAAATAGCTTGATTAAATGTTTCAAGTCTTGAATAAGTATTACCAATTGATAATTTTTCATTTATGTTCGTTTATTATTATGAGTGAACAATAAAAGAAATACATTATTTCTATACAACAGTGAAATCGATCTGAATATGATTTTATTATTACGAGTTAACATTAAAATAATATTATCTATACTAACATTATAAAGCAGAAGAGTTTGTTTGTTTTTTTGTTTGTTTGAACGCGCTAATCTCGGGAACTACTGGTCCGATTTGAAAAATTCTTTCAGTGTTAGATAGCCCATTTATCGAGGAAGGCTATAGGCTAATCATCACGCTAAGACCAACAGGAGCGGAGTAATGAGGGGCACAGCTGGTTATTTAATAATTATTAATCACTTGTTAACACGACTGTACATCTGTTCAATTACGATTCAAACAATATACTGTGTTGTACCATTAACTAGACTAAATTGGAGTTATATTTATATCATGCTTCATTTACATGAAACAATTTTGGATATTACTGGAGGCTGTTAATTATAATACAATTATGTAATTTTGATTTATCTATATCTAAATCTAACTATACGTATGTATTTTAACATATCTATTCTCTATAAAAATAGAGTGTGCACACGTGTAAGAAGTGAAACTACTAACAAGATTCAAAGATACCAAAAAGGCGACGGCCTTACTTCATGACGTGATGGTATTGCCATGACGAGACCTTGAAATTTTACTCTCAACTCGCGCTTATTATTTTTTTTGCGTTGTCTTATCATACGTATGATAAGATCGTATCTCTATCTATCGCAATGATAGAGCGTTATTTGTGAATGAATGAATAAATGAATGAAAAATCATTATATATTGTACCTACACCATATTGAATACAATAAAAAATAGTATGCCTTATCACTTAGTAGTGATCACTTCCAGACAACTAGGGCAGGAAACGTATAACAGATAAACAAGCAAGCGGCTAGTTTACAATAATCTACATATTGTTTATAATATTTATTACTAGCGGTCCGCCCCGGCTTCGCCCGTGGTACATATGAAATTCTCAGACTTACCCGATATGCACAGAAAATTTCATGAGAATCGGTCCACCCGTTTCGGAGGAGTATGCAGACTAACATTGTGACACGAGAATTTTATATATAAGAAGATTTACATTTATAATAACTAGTCCAAGTCCAAAGTACAAAGTCCAAAGTTCAGAATCCTCTAGGCAATAAAGTATAGTTACGATACAAGTTTTTCCGCAAAAAAACAATGTTTCCAATACCGGAACTACGGGACAATATTAAAGCGCTGCTGGCGTTTTTATAATCAGTACACAAACTTGCTAAACTTAAAGATGAATATCTTAAACAAAGCGCTGAACATCAGCTGCATTTGAATGCAGCTAAGTTTCAGCCGCTTAACAAAGAAGACATAATGGCTCCATCCTTCACTGCTTGTATTAAACGGCTTGTAAATTATAAAGCGCTTTAAGCGATGAGCGCGGTAAAAACGGTTATAGACGGCTTTTTGTTGGCATTGTGGTATAATATCTGATTAAGTTTATAGGCAATATAATTTTTATTTTAAGTTTTAGAGTCAAGACCTAGAGATTACTGGAAAATTAAAAACGTAATGTTGTTAATCATAATCTGAGGTTACTTATATGTGCAACTATCGTGTATCAATATCATAAGTAAAGTATAGACAATTTATAAAATTAAATATTACTGCCTCATAATGTAGTTTTCTATTAGTGAAAAACATATTAAAATCGGTCCAGTACTTTTTGAGCCTATTCTATAAAAACAAAAACAATCCTCTTTATAATATTAGTGTACAATGTACATTATTTATTATTTGAAACAGGCAAGATCAAAATCCCATAAATAGATATTGTGCTACGCTGTGCAGTTTTCCCCGCAGTGCTCCGCTCCTGTTCAACTTAGCGTGATGATAATATAATATAGTCATAGGTAACCTTTCTCGATAAATGGGCTATCTAATACCGAAATTATTTTTCAAATCGCACCAGTAGTTCCTGAGATAAGCGCGTTCAAACAAACAAACTCTTCAGCTTTATAATATAAAGTATAGATATTTCGTGATGTAGACAATAATAATTAAAAGTCTTGTTAGAAGCCAATACTGCTTTTGGCTCGATGATAGTACTATCAATTAATTAAAAAGACGTATTGGCGATCGGCCAGCAAAGTTCAATAACCCGGTTTCTACAAAAATATTTAGTTTGTGATGTAATTTTAAGTATGAGGAAATAAACTTCTTCAATTTTAAGTAACGTAAGGCTTGTCTGAAATATTATAAAAATGCTTATACCAATGTTATTTTGCTATTAATAAATACTAGCTTCCGCCCGCGGCTTCGCGGTAAGAGTAACAAACAAACACACACACACACACATACATCCTCACAAACTTTCGCATTTATAATATTAGTAGGATTGTTTTAACTGATTGTTAGTAATTCGAAAATGACTTGTTTTGTTTGTTTCTCCGTATGTCGAAGCGTTCACACTGCTTTCTTGATGAGTAAGATTATTATGAATTTCATTACCCGGCTCTACTTGCGTTTTTTTAAAAGCTTTTCAAAGTTTGAACAGCCTTATTCTAATTCATAACGAAGACATATACAACATTAAAATCCGTACAGCCGTTCTAGAGCTTTGTAGCAAATACAATTTTTTTAAATAGAATAGACGCATCTAAAGAAATAAGAGCTTAGTACAGAAGGCGGCCATATCCCTACTGAACAATCTAAGTCAGACATAAAAAGCTAAAAATATAAATAAAACACACTAGCTGTCGGCTTCGGATTCGCTGGCGGTAGAAATCTATCGGTGAAATAATTTTTGAAACTGCTTCAGTTATTTAGTACCTAGTTCCTTATACATATTACCGCGTTCAAACAAACTCTTCAACTTTATATTACTAACTAGCGGTCCGCCCCGGCTTCGCCCGTGGTACATATGAAAAATAGATGTTGGCCGATTCTCAGACTTACCCGATATGCACAGAAAATTTCATGAGAATCGGTCCACCCGTTTCGGAGGAGTATGCAGACTAACATTGTGACACGAGAATTTTATATATGTATAAGATAAGATGTTCTTCAAATTTACATTATTAGTATAGTCTATACAATTACTTATTGTACAATGTTCTAAATAGCCACAAATCAGTTTCAGGAACTGCATGATTGCGTTCCGGTTGAATTAATCGTGTAATGTTAACTCGGCTTATTTAATACGTCGCTTTATGATTGATTGCTGAGTTGAAATTGATGATGTTTATTAACATTTTGGAGATAGTAGTTATAATAGTTGTTTTATTGTAATTTTTAAGTTTAACGTGAATACAATGAAGAGTGTGCTATAATGCGTTTGGAAAAATACTTCCAAAACTCTTGAAAATCTTTATACATAATTAATATGAATTTAATTAATTTATTGTACAAATTGTCATTTACATTTTGTCTAGCATTTTATTCCTGCCCTGCCCGAGTGGAACCGGGAATAAAAACAAAAATATGTGTTGTAGTGTTAGAATTTTTAATATCTGTTTAGTATATTTGAGTCCATTGCAAACACATTTTAAAAGTAAGTTCCTCTTTCTCTTATTAGTATAGATATAGATCTAAATATAAATACAATTTTCCAAAAATAACTGAATAAAATGATCCTACGTGTCTAAATTAGCACATTTCGATCCACAATCCATTATGTACAGACATAAGATAATATCCAAACACTAAAGTAAACGAAAAATATACTCAGAATTTAGAAGCGTTATTTTTAGAATATCGGTTAATAATATTTGAATAGAATTTTACTTTACACGTTTCTGTCATCATTTTTGTATATAAAAATACTAGCGGTCCGCCCCGGCTTCGCCTGTGGTACCTACATGTTTAAACTATCCTATCTCTCAAGTTGGATCGAACGTGGTGTGCGAATTTTATTATAATCGGTTAAGTGGTTTAGGAGTCCATTGAGGACAAACATTGTAACACGAGATTTAGGTATATATGTATGTATATGAAGATTATCATGTCAACTCAACTCCTCTGAAATGGCTTGACCGATTCTCATGAAATTTGTGTGCAAATATAGGTTTAACAATCGAACAATATCTATTTATAATAATACTAAATGATAAGATAAAGGCAGAACAACGTTTGCCGGAAAAGCTACCTTCATAGGAATGATACTTGATAGTTACCTTAATACTGACACAGAAATCTATCGTATTTTAGAGCTTTTATAGTACATACAAAAGAAACCGAGTTAGAAATGAGAAAAAAAACCGACGAGACGCCTAGTGAATTGTTCTTCACGCAGCTCAAGGGTCATTGATATACCCCCACAGGATAGTCGTCTCTATACCATTGTAATTGGGCATTGAATTGTTCGCACTAAATTTGTAATTATCACAAGACGTCTGGACGGGGGTTAAAGTTCTGATGGCGGCTATGGAATGGGTATTTTGGTTTTAAAATATCATGATAGAAAAGTGCCTTCAAGCTACAAGTATTTTATTGATATTTCTTATATATAAAAATGAATCGCAAAATGTGTTGGTAAGCGCATAACTCGAGAATGGCTGAACCGATTTCGATAATTCTTTTTTTATTATATTCCTTGAAGTACGAGGATGGTTTTTATGATATTAGAGAAAACGTAAATATGTACCACGGGCGAAGCCGGGGCGGACCGCTAGTCTTATATATAAAAATGAATCGCAAAATGTGTTGGTAAGCGCATAACTCGAGAACGGCTGAACCGATTTCGATAATTCTTTTTTTATTATATTCCTTGAAGTACGAGGATGGTTTTTATGCAGAGAAAACGTAAATATGTACCACGGGCGAAGCCGGGGCGGACCGCTAGTTTATTAATAAAGGTTCGGTACTTTTTCTTTAATGTCATAAAAGTAACCTCTATTCGTTTAAATAGTATATTTAGCTTCGAAACAATAAACAAGCAATTTTTTTAAAGCGTATTTTCAAATGTTAATGAATTGTTGTTTTGGTATTACGATGTAGGTTAATCGAATCCTTGTGTCGTCAAGCGAGAGTGGTAATAATGAGATTGTTTAATGAATTAATAATACATCAGCCTTACTTGTATAAACTGAGTGATCTTATGTTCAGTTTCACGATTTGCTTTAAAGCCTGTTTAACACATTTATAATATACTAGTGGTCCGCCCCAGCTTCGCCCGTGGTACCTACATGTTTAAACTATCCTATCTCTCAAGTTGAATCGAACTGCACATGGTGTGCGAATTTTATTATAATCGGTTAAGTGGTTTAGGAGTCCATTGAGGACAAACATTGTGACACGAGATTTATATATTATATTAAGATTTGAATGCATTACTGACATAAACGTATCTACATAATATTATTATAAGCTAAAATGAATTTTTTCAGACATTTTGAAATCGATTACATCGTATTGAATTCAGTAAGGTGCATATTTAGGCAATAAAACCAAAATTGTAATTAGACATTTAATAATCATAATTCTATCTTCATAACATATACAGAATGGAGTTCTGCGACGAGTCGAGTAAGGGGTACCTTAAAGCGTTACAATTTATTGTTATAATCAAATAAATAACAAACAACAGACATGTGCTATTCTTGACTCTATACTTTTATTTTTTACCAAATTTCATACAAGTCAACACTTTACAATTATTATACAAACTATTTACAAAACACGTTTATAATCCATACTTTTTAATATTATACATGCGAAAGTAACTCTGTCTGTCTGTCTGTTACTCAATCACGCTTTAACTACTGAACCAATTTGCATGAATTTTGGTATAGAGATATTTTGATACCCGAGAAAGGACATAGGCTAATAAAATACCTCAGGGTGTAATCTCGTCACGTCTGAAACAAAAGAAACAGGGCTCTTTGTAGTTTATAAATAATAATAACTAGCTGGTGCGTTGTGCGCGGGCTGCAAGCAGCCCGCGAGCTTCCGTGTGCTCCAAGAGTTTTAACAAACGATGTTGTTTTTTTTATCTATAATTATTCTAGCTATCATCAGCTCTTGGACTATAGCAATATAATTTCTAATTTTTATTTTGTCAGAAAAAAAAGTCCAAGACAATTAAACAAACAAGTACTTAATCGCAATTCATCGTTTCATAATCATAAAAAAAAATATATAACTATATAGGGTATATTATGACAAAAAACGCTAAGAGATCATTGATGTAAAAAAAATACACCGAAATTGTATGTTTTTTCTATTATAATCATTATACAATTATACATGTTTCAACAACAAAATGTAATTGGCAATGTAATTTGTGTATTTTTGTTGTATGTACATACTTATAGTTGTACCAACTAAAAAGAAAATAGCAACCTGACACATTTTTTAACTTAAATATATGTAATACCTGTATATTTATACTGTGTTACATCAATCTTTAATATTGTTATTATGATATATTATATATTGAAGAATAATAATTGAAAAAATAATGTTTAAAAATCTTACACCACCATACTTCATAATTTGATCGATATTCATTAATCATAATATATGTACTATGTACTACCCTATTTTTCTTATTTAATTAAAAGTACATATAAAAAAGCGAAATATAAGAAAAAATAAATAAATCAATGTTCAGTTTTCGAGCAGCCTAGTCTTTAAATATATTAAACATTATAATACAAAATTTAAACATCACTAATTTCTCTTTCAGTTTTGAAACGACTTCGATAATATAGAAAGTGATTGTTTTTAACAGAAGCAATAATGAAAATAGAAGATTGAAATTATTTCATGAAAAAGTGATCTCGGCAAAACGTGTTTTTAAAAGATACAATACAAAATTAGATACCTAAATAATGTGTTTTAATTTCATTGAACATATTCATATACCTACAAATAATGATTACCTCTTGTCTTGTTTAAAAACTAACAAAAAACTGAATTATATAAACAAGTACTCCTGTGGAGTGTAACTGATATTAAAATTAAATGTTAAGTAGGTAGGTAGTTCGTTATGTAAAACCTCGAAATAATAGTTTGATATCGTTATTTTTTCTTATCTAGTTACATTAAATTGACTTTGTTGATTTTTAATTGAAGTTGTATTCTCAATATTTCTAGTCCCTTAGGTATTTTAGTAATTTAGCTGCAAGCCAATAGGTAATTTAAATAGTAGTTAGGACCATTAATATTACTTAGTTAAAAATCTTTAAAATTTTCATTTGTCAATATCATTCATCAGTGTTTTTTCTATCATTTATCAGTGTTTTTTAATTCTATCATTTTATAATCCTCGTAGTGCCTTTTTTAATTTATGTACCTACTGAATTAGGTGTTAGGAAGATATACCTAAGTTTATTATAAAAAAATAAAAATATAGTTATTTATATCAGTTCCATCTGTCGGTTTGCAATGATTAATTTGTTAAGTTCTTCATACACTGTTTATTGAATCGAACATGTGAATAATGATTTTAGTAGTTCATTTCTATGTGTTTCTATGGCATACTTAGATCATTAAGTAAATGGCATAAGAAAAAGCTAATTTTAAGTAGGTAATAAGTACTAAACATTGTCTTGTGTGATATAGATGATAGGCAATTTATCTAATCAAAACTTTAATTATTTCAATAATAAAACAGCTATCTTCATAGATTATTTACATATTATATCAAAATTTAGTTTCATAAAATCAATAATAATAATTATTTTTGAATTGCGAATAAAACAACAATAATTGAAACTAAAATGGTTTTATTAACATGACTATATTATTCAACTAATGGTAACAGTAATACATTTTTTCATACAACTTAAATAAAATCTATACATAAAAAAAACGTAGGAAAATACACTTGAATATTTTTTGGGTGCGATTTACAAAATAATAATCGAAGCAAAAAATATGCTACCCCGGGCTAGACGTAAACAGTAGTGCATGGATAAACTTAAAATTTTGAATAAATATTATAAAAACAGGTCGGATCAACATATTAAAGGCTAAACATATAATATAACATCTTGCTAAGACCAATAGGAGCGTAACAATGCGGATCTTCCACGGAGCACGATGGTGGTCTGTTTCGTGCTTTCACGTGTTTCTTCTTAGTGACGCTGCTTTGAGCACCTGGCGCGTCTGGCTGAAATTGTTTAAAATATGAATACATATTTTTGTTATCCTTTTTCACATGCATGAGTATGAGTATCAATCAAAAATCAAGAATAGTCCATAATAAAGATTAGATTGAAATTCAATTTATGAATAGATATATATATGAATTCTTGAAAGTCACAACTTTGGTTTTTAACAGCGATGTTTATTATAAAACTTATTGTTTGTGACGAGAGTTTTATAGAGATTTTAATGTATTTTACAACAAATATAGTTAATAGTATAAATTTATAAAAAAATATATTTTGTTCTAATAGTAACAGAGGTTGCATTGAGGAAACTATTTTTGATCAATACTTTATGTACTTTGATCGTTTCATAAACAAAAATTAGGCCAAAAATATAATTAACATACTTAACTGGTGATTCCATTTTGTACTGATACAAAGCCTGTTTTATATATGTACAATATTTTGACTTCAATTATTCCTTTTATTGGTTGTGTCATTCCTCCTCCTGATGAAACTGTCTTTATGTTATAGAGTAATTTATGGCATTTCTGAAAAAAAAATCCACATTTAATGAAAACCTTCAATTTGTCAAAACTAAATTAAATAATTGGGACCACCACATTGCAGGCAGCTTTCAAATAAAAAAAAGAATTCTCAAAATCGGTTTTCTCAGTGAAAAATTATGATGTAACAACGCGAAAAAGAGAATAAGTCCAATTTCGAAGTCGATTAAAATGTAAATTTAATCATGATGTGTTATTTATTACATTTATGCAGTTTAAATGTTTCACAAACAGGAATTAGGTCAATAAATATATTATTTACTTAACTTGATATTTTTTCTCATCAAAACTTTATATGTAATGTAAAATATTTTGCCCTCAAGTCCTTTTATTGGTAAAATAAGTAGTATCTTTCTTCCTATGGATGAAACTGGTCTTTTATATTTTCCTATTTCTACTGGGAATTAATTGTGGCGTTTCTGAAAAAAAAAAAACATTTATAAAATATTTGATTATCCTCATTTTTTATCACTGGCAATAATTTTAAACGTTTTAATACACTTTTTTTTAAATTTATTGAGAGTTTTGCATCCATACTTTTGTTATCTAAACTTAATCAAGATTTTATGTTTTTTTAATGCTCCTTTTTAGACAAACAGGGAATTATGCCAAACAAATATAATATACTTAACTTGTGATTTAATGTTGTCATATTAAACCTATTATTTTGTGTTGTTTGTCCGTCTTTTGCGATCTGGAAAATATGAAATATATAAGTTGTATCATAAATTTAGAAAGATAATAAGAAGATTATAAAAGATAATATAAACCTATGACAAATATCCGCAAAAAGGAACACTGTTTTCAATTTTTTTGACTGGCAGCGAGGTGTTTCACATCATACTGAGCAAATTATATCTGAAACTTTCTGTATTAATGCAAAACTACCACCTCCTCCTTTATCCAGGCTTGGGACTGGCTGCGATGAGGTAGAATAAAATAATCTCATAAAATTTATTCTATTCACCCTCAAACACAGGCGGAGTTACCTAACTACCGTCTAAGTACTCGATATACACTAATTACTACTATTATACTTAACTATAAAAGAAATAATTGTAAAGTGTGTATATGATTGACACGTGTTTAAGTAAAGCGTTATGCGTGTAATAAAATAAAATTAAATAAATATAACCATGATTCTATCAAAAATACATACTTAGGTATACACGTAAATAAAATGTATGAATAAAATATCTACATTCTACATCAATAATTTACACGATCTAAATTAATTTACTCTAGTTTACTCTAGTCTATATACCTATAAACTAAACTTAATTGATTTTATGTACACAAAAATATAGTTTGTGTTGTGCATGTAAGTTTATGTTAAAAAACAAAATTGATTGATCTACATAGAAAATTGAAGCATAGCGAGACAAAATATTTAAATATTACTGTAAAATGCGCTCAGCGAATGTAAAAGTACGATATTAGAAGTAATGATGTAGCGCGTTGTACTGTAAATATACGTCGGACGTGATGCAATTTATAAAAATGAAATGATAGCCCTTCGAATATAGAATAACGATGGATCATGAAAGACGATAGCGGGCGCTTTTAGTCCAACGGAAGGAATGGATCCGCGGACGGTACCGGGCCGGTGTCGGGCGGAGCTGCGCGCGAGCGGCCTCGCTCG
>CAJQZN010035950.1:2406-12962 GCA_907164685.1 Colias eurytheme | reverse complement strand
TAAATAAGTTTAACAGTTTTACTGTACTATGTACACTTTTACTTTTTATATGTATGTATTTTAGGTACTACATTTACAGAAAAATACGTGTGGCACTCGGGGACTGCCGCGGTAAAGCTATTGCATGCTATGCCTTCAAGCCACACCTCCGCGCCCGTCGGAGTGAGGAGAGTGAGGTTTTTCGTTACTAAATTTCTGGATTCGGTCCCCGCGCTCAAGGCCCGCGATAGAAGCTATGCAATAGCTTAAAAATAACAAAACATCCAGTTGCCAAAGACGTAAAGATGAAAATTATGTAAATAAAACAATGTTATTTTTCTGTTTGTATTCCAATGAAATACATTAGTGGCGCGTAAACAAGAAGCCGCCTAACGAAAATTCATTTAATTTGAATTTTGAACAACAGAAAACCGCATTTAAATAATAAAATAATGGCAAAGTGAAACGTAATATCGAGAACCATGAAATTAAAATTGGTTTCGAGAGTTTCGGAAAGTTTGGGACTCGAGGGCTCGATAATTAACAGACATCGTCTCTTGCCTTAATTGTCACGACTCAATAAAATATGAACTTTTCCATATTTTTTCCCGACATGTTTCAATAATTATTGATAACTTTTGAATTGTTCTTGCTAGGGCTTTCTCTCAGCGTAACAAATTAATATATAAATATTTTTACGTCTGTATACTTACTCGGATGAAAAGAAGTATTTTCTTGTGTGTGTTTGGGTAATAAGAAGCCTTTTTCTTACGTTTTTCATTTATTATAGTTTGAGTTGGTAACATAACAATAAATACCTATTGATACTAAAAAAATATTTTAAATTCAAAATGTATACCAGTCCTCTGGGAACAAAACCCCGCGCGCAAAATAATAATTTAGTTCTTTCTTTTAGATCAACCATATAACATATTATATATATATATATTTCTTATACATTCGGAATGTTCTACTATATTCAAAGTTAAAAAGGTGAAAAATAATAAATAGAACACCTAAATATATTCTCTCTTTACTTACATAATAATACGGTGTAAACAATTGTTATCAATTGAGAAATCTGGCAAGTTATCGTCCCAAATTGCCAATTTAATGATAAGAAATTTACATCGCTTGGCTCTACGTGGCTCTACTTACATGTTATTACATAACTTTTTACGATGTCAGATTTGGCACAGTTTATTTAAAATTGAACGAGAGTTATTTTGTTAATATAATATTAAATGTGACTATTACATAAACAATTTACTGTACACTTATGAATTTTATTAAAAAAATACTATATATCCTATCATACTAATCTTAAAAAAGCGAAAGTTTGTGAGGAGTGTGTGTGTATGTTTGTTACTCTTTCACGCAAATACTACTTGCCCGATTACAATGAAATTTAGCACACATATAGAG
The DNA here is from genome assembly GCA_907164685.1 of Colias eurytheme. NCBI lineage: Eukaryota > Metazoa > Arthropoda > Insecta > Lepidoptera > Pieridae > Colias > Colias eurytheme. Next base: position 11,558 of record CAJQZN010035950.1, on the reverse strand, counting down.
GGTAACTTGGATTAACACATAGGATAGGTTTCATCCCGGAAATCCCACGGGAACGGGAACTATGCGGGTTTTTCTTTCAAAACGCGGGTGAAGCCGCGAGCGGAAAGCTAGTTTTCTAATGTTTTGATTGTTAAAACTTTATCAAATTCCCGAATAACAATACAATCCTTATAAAACCGGGCCTTGTTCAAACTTCAACCAATAATCGACTAACAGATGAACTTACCGTGAATCGAAGCCCCTCCCCCTATTTAAACTTAATTGTTAACAATTACACCGTCCCAAGATAATAATTACGTACAATAATTAATTACAAAGAGAATTTGAAAAGTTTTCTTTAGAAACCCGATACAGGGCTCTGATGGGCGGTAATTGGCAATTTGAACTGTGGTATCCTACAAGGTTAAATTAATATTACCTGCCTCCAATTATTGCGAATTTCTTGGCTATTGTATTGTTCTGAAACGGATATCTTTGTATCCGTGAATTTAATAGAAAATTATCTTTAAGATTTACACCTTGTATCGGAGAGATTGTATTTTCATAACAAACATTGGGGTTAAACTTTTATATTTATATCATCGAGATCCTTTTGTTATTAATTAAAATGAGGCATGTTACCCATTTACGAAGATATTCCGTTATCCGTATTATTTTTGTGTCTACTTTTAATTTACATAGGTAGTAAAGGCATTTACTTTTATTTGAATATGGTAGTATGTATAGAATATTTATATTTTATTTTATGTTTAAAACAAAGCTATCGCGGTAATGCACCATTACATTATTATTTTTTTTCAGAGAACCTGTAGGTAGGTACATGTTTCACATTAGTGTTGTTGTTTTTCAATCTATCTATAAATTAAATAAAAAAGTGAATGGAAATTATTTAAGAAGGATCGTGATTTTTTGATTATCTGACAATAGAGCTACCTCTCCGTAATAAATAAACATTGACAGTATATTAGTGTGAAATATAAATAAATAAATATTTCAGGACAATTTTCACACACGGCACGATCTGATCCCATACTAAGCTTTCGCTTGTGCTATGAAAACCAGATGGAACCAGAATATATAATTTAAAAAAAATACTTATACTATAGATAATAATATAGAATTTTTCGTTCATTAATTCTACCTTACCTGAGAGTGGCACATCCCTGTTCAAGTCCATGAGGGCGATGTCATTTTCACCAGTTTCCAGGTTGTATTCTGGGTGCACGTGAATTCTGTTAGATTCGATCACCAGTTCTGGTTGGTACACATTGGGGGCGTTGAAACGGATCCATACGAAACGGGAACTGTGGATATTTAGATTATATTAATTACTAGCTGCGCCTCGCGGTTTCACCTGCGTAGATCGGCTCCTGTTGGTCTTAGTGTGATGATATATAGCCTATAGCCTTCCTCGATAAATGGGCTATCTAACACCGAGACAATTTTTCAAATCAGACCAGCAGTTCCTGAGACAAGCGCGTTCAAACAAACAAACAAAGTCTTCAGCTTTATAATATTAGTAGGTATAGATTTTAACTAGGTATAATAAACTCAAAAAAAAAATCTGGAAGACTTAGATGCACTTTTTAATGGTCATAATATATAGTTCGGAAAGCAGTTTCTACAGATAAGAGCCGGCAAGAAATTTTGATGACGTATATGATATTTTCTTTATAGGTTTTTGTGTATTTAATGTGGGACACCAGATTACACGTTTTACACTTATTTTTACATTTACATTATACAGGGTGTCCTACAAACCAGTGTAGGTATGTACAACTGTAACTTTGACCTTGCACCGACGGTGGGACATCCTGTATTAAATTAACATAAGTAACCTACAGTCTCAAGCAGCTGGCAGAAGACACAATCCAGCGCTCGTTGTAAATAGCGCCGACGCAAGAGCCCAAGAACCCGCGGTCAGCCTGCTTGGCGACACGGAGGTGCACCAGCCATGGCACTGAGCTGACTTCTTCGAACGCTATAGGATAGAATAATGGATTAGTAGAACTTAGTGTGTACCTATGCAATTATGAAATTAAAAAAACAAACATACGTTGAATAAAAAACATTATCTATACATATAATAAATCTGTAGAAGGGTCAATTCTGTACATTGAAAATATTGAAAAAATAAATAGCAGGGGGTGTTACTGGATCGATACCAAACCCAAATATGTGATTAAAAAATTTTTTGTCTGTCTGTCTGTCTGTCTGTATGTGAAGGCATCACGTAAAAAATAACGGTTCGATTTCGATGAAACTTGGTATAATTATACCTTATTATCCTGGGCATAAAATAGGATACTTTTTATCCCGGAAAAATACGTAGAAATAAATAAATCTTAATTTTTCCGCGCGGACGGAGTCGCGGGCAGAAGCTAGTTTATTATAAAGCAATACTTAGAACAAATTGGCGAACATTGATGTTATAACAGTTATAGTCAAGTATTTTAATACAAGATTCCTAGTAGGTATATAAATCACCTACCTTTTATCAATGTTATAACATTACTTTTTTTAGTTAATTTCTTGTGTGTTCATTACTATTTCAAAACTTTAGTAAGTACCTATCTCACCACTAGAGAATGTATTAAGATAAATCTCGTATTTTATAGGAATATTTAATAAGATATGGCGTACTTACGTTGGACACTGCGTCCCTGGAACAAAAATGTATATCTTTTAGCGATGTATAAAAAGTACCAAATTATTAACATTTAACAGTAGGTAGTTATACCTACGTACGACTTGGCCTACATAGATAATATCAATATTATTGATTATACCTACCTACTAGTTTTCTGCCCATACACGGTCTAAGTGACGTTCAAGTTTTAATTTAACCTAACCATCCTATTTTATATACATAGTTTAAATTTAATTACCTAAAAATATAGCTGGTACCTATACTAATAGGTGACTCTGTGATTGCACATATATTAAACACATATTAAGACATATACATTTTACAAAGACACTCGCAGAATAGAATCATTCATGACGCAGTCGGATAAAATAAATAATAATAGACAAATATTATATAAATTATAAAGAAAATGAAGGAAAATATTAATTACGAAAATGGCTAATTAGGCATGACAGATAAGATTATATGGGCCTAAGGATTAAGTATTATATTAAGATTACTGAGATAAGATTAAGAGTAATTAATATTAATTAAAATTAACCTTTAGCGAGCCAAAATGTTTTGTTGGAATTACGATTTATTAACGTCACATCTACAACTATGTATGTAATATACAGGGTGTCCCACTATTGGTATACTAAGCGCGAAGGGACTTGTAGTTTTGCATACACTGATCACGTAAAAAATAATTAAACAACAAAATTACGCCAAAAAATGTTTGCTTAATTTTTCCTTAAAATCTATGTTTTCGTCTCTAGCTTCGCGCAGCCGGCATATACCACTTCGCTAATGTGAGCATTTTGTCTATGAAAACATAATCTTAAACAATATCTCACGTGCGGGTAGCAAAGTTGAGCGGGTTGCTTGTTAGTGGTGTACACATAGAGTTTCAAGAATTCATCTATTTGTCAAAGAAATTCGTCTGGAATTTTGTAAGTATTTTTTACGTACTCAGCGTATGCAAAACTATAACCTCCTTGGGGCTTAGTATACCGTTGCTGGGACACCCTGTATATGTAGGTACCTATCCACTTTCTATTTATATTTAATATCTAACTAAATGTTTCTAGACTAAGACTGCGAATAACATAAAAAACATATCAAAATCGGTTCACGAGACCAAGATTTTAACCTTTTTGCGTATAGTTAAGACTTAAGAGCTATATCAATCCCATTACATACAGAAATAAATTAAAAATGCTAAAAGGGGCTTTAAAGCATTGCAATAGAATTAAGAATAGCTTACTTTCAGTAAAGGAGTAGATATATAATTCATTTTTAAGAAATTTAAAACAAGTCATTCATACGTAGAGCAATTATGTAAGTATTAAAGCGGTTACTAAATCCAGTACAAATATTATACGATAAAAAAATGTCCTCAATATCTACATCGCCACATAATTGTAAATAAATGTGTATTAATTATTAATACTTATTTACAATAAATTATAACCACATATTCTGTGAGTTTAATCGTACTAAACTTTATCGTTACGCGCGTGTAATTATTTCTTTTAAATTAATTTAAATATTTTTATAAATATTCAAAAGAGATATTTAATTAAAAAATACATATACCTACTTATCTTAAGAAACCAAATTTCCATAAAACGATTCAATATTCTTTGCATTTAACGAGAAATTTTTTAACCCTTAGATAAGTAGGTACATACTTTCTGTAGGTAAGGTAGGTACATACTTACTGTAGGTAAGTAGGTACATACTTTCTCTTGTTGTTAGTTTTTTTCTATTACTGGGATATGAAATAGTAAACTTTATATAAGTACTTTAGTTTTAATCCTTACCTGAACCGCTGCAAACGCGCAAAGCAGAATAATTGCCACCTTCATGTTGAACCCTCAAATATCGGAGAATCACTGACAAATACGGATTTAACAAATAATTATAAATTACGTTAATTACCAACTCTGATACACTATCGCAATCATTGATTACTGCTCATCAAAAATCAGATGATAATAATATATATCAACACAAGTTTTTATTAATCCCCTGATTATATTATAAGAAATGTTTAATCCTTTTTAGGGTTTTTTATGATATTACAGTCACACATTTAAATTAATGAAATAAAGAAATATAGAGATTATTATGGAAACTAATTCGTTGGTTACAAATCGCATTATTATCATATTATGTGAAAATTGTAAAATAATAAAAGAAAATCACTATCTATCTGCTTATTCAATTTTCAGTGAAAAATAATGTTATCAGTGGAGATCAATACTTAATTTAAAATAATTCGAGTCACGCCACATTTACTATGATTGATACTAAAAATTAATATGTAATAACATTTACCTATTAGTTATTAAATATATTCAATCGTTATTTTTAGGGTTCCGTACTCAAAGGGTAAAAACGAGACTCTCTGAGACTTCGATGTCCGTCTGTCTGTCACTTCATGTACATATCTCATAAACCTTATTGGACAGTTTTAATTTTCAGTGATGAATTATTAAACTCTCACGAGTCTGACTCGCACTTCGACTATCTGTCTTGTTCTTTTATAAATCTTACAATATTTTGACTAATTTTGAATTATTTTCACCCATATGGCCCATTTTTCAGGACATGATATAATAACAGATATAGTTCGGTTTAGTAGTTTTTGCGTAAAAAAACAAAGATCAAGAATAACAACAGAATAATGTATACTCCACGTTAATGTAACAGTTACTTTTCGGTTGATACTCAATCCAAAATCATTACAGAAATGTGTTTGAAATTCCGTATTATAATTATCATTTTATTAAAACTAGGTAAAAAAAACAACACCAACGTATTATAAAATATTTATTTCACAACATGTTTTATATCTAAATATTTTCTTCTCTTATCTACCAGGATCTCCTAGGTTCCCCTTCTTTAGGCATGGACCAACTTTTAGATCTCCTAGATCTTTTTTCGGGAGAGACTAGTGTTCTCTCCCCACTTTTCCCCTTATCCCGTTTCGGGGAGGGAGTCCTATGTTTGGACTTTGACTTAGTTTTGGTTTTGGACCTCCGCCTCGAGTGGGACCTGGAGCGCCTCGATCTGGATGGTGTGCGACTGCGATGGGACCTGAATGACAAAAAAATGATATCTAAATAAAATATTAAAGTAGAAAGATACCGTTGGCGCAGAGGTAAGTAACCTTAAGTATTTTTTTCTAGTGTGGATATTATTATTATATGCTACTAGCAGTCCGCCCCGGCTTCGCCCGTGGTTACATAATATTTACGTTTTCTCTACATAAGAACCATCCTCGTACTTCAAGGAATATAATTAAAAAAAGAATTATCGAAATCGGTTCAGCCGTTCTCGAGTTATGCGCTTACCAACACATTTTGAGATTCATTTTTATATATAAGAAGAAGATGTAAGTAAAAGTTATAAAAAATGTTTAAACATAATATTTATAAGCATATGTACAATCTTTGCTTGGTTTAGTGAGGGCGTCGACGGATAAAAAATTAAAATAAAAAAATCTTTGTCAGAATAATTATTGTTAAGTATATAGTTAATATTTTTTAATAACCATACCCATTCAAAACCATATTTACACCTTTGAAACAAAATAAATTTTAGAACTAGCCCAGAAAATATATAAGGATCAACATTAATTTTTTTAACCACGAATAAATGAATTCTATTCTATGCTATTCATTACCTAGATCTTCGACTCCGCGACCGTGATCGTCGACTACGACTCCTCGAGCGTCGACTCCGCGAGCGTGACCTTGTATATGACCGCCGGCGTGACCGTGACCGTGACCGTGAGTACGATCGGCGACGTGACCGTGACCGCGAGCGTGACCGTGAACGGCCACGGTCGTCATGCTCGTTGCGATTTTCTGCGTCGTTCAGCTTCTTAAAGTACCTGCAGTACAAAATAAGTACATTTATAACACAAATAAGACGATTAAATCAAATACATAATATGTATATTCGTAAACTCGAAGGACCAAACATATTATTTAATATATGAATAAGAAAATCAGAGTGATGAACAACTTGACTTACTTCGAAAAATGCTACATGTTACTTAAAATATCGCTGTTGAAAGAGCTTATAATAGTAAAAAAATTGTTGAATATCCTTTTATGAAGTGAAACTGCTTTAGGCGCGTTGAGAGTAACATTTCAAGGTCGCGTCGTTGAATCTTGCCAAAGAAGTTTCACGTTCACACAGTCAGCTGTGTTCTTTTATTTTAACACTAGCTGTGCCGCGATTTTACCCGCATTGCGTGATGATATATAGCCTATATCAAATCGGACCAGTAGTTCCCGAGATTAGCGCGTTCAAACAAACAAACAAGCTCAGCTTTACAATCAATACTTAATGTTATAAAGCTGAAGAGTTTGTTTGTTTTTAACTACTGAACCAATTTGCATGAAATTTGGCATAGAGATATTTTGATACCCGAGAAAGGACATAGGCTACTACTACGGCTTTTTACTTATTATCTCGGAAATCCCACAGGAACGGGAACTATGCGGGTTTTTCTTTGACTGCGCGGGCGAAGCTGCGGGTGGAAAGCTAGTAGGCTATATATCATCACGCTAAGACCAACATGAGCGAAGCAATGCGGGTAAAACCGCGGGGCACAGCTAGTATTAGTATAGATATAAGTATATAAGTAAGTAAATTGTTATTTTATGTACCTGGTTTATTGCACAATAAAGTGTTAAATAAATAATAAATAAATAAATATATAAGTACACAACACTAACTGATAGTACTGCTGCGTGGCTGTGGGCCCGTCGAAGTGCGGCAGGCCCCTCCCCCTCCCCCTCGCGCCCCCCCTCCCCCGGCCCCCCCTCCCGCGCCGCGTGTACCCCTCGCACCCGTAGTACCCGCCGCGCATCGGGGGGTAGTACATGGAGCCTGGAACACATTATATACGCCGTCTTATTACAAAACAATCACTAAAAAAAGATCGTGTTTGCCGAACACGCGTGTCAGAAGTGAAACGGAACTTTCTTAGGCTAGGAAATATACCTAAATCGTCGCCTTACTCCATGATTTTACAATCAACACGCCTAAAGTTTCACTTAAAAATGATTAAAAAACATTGTAGCGAATAAAGAGAATTTAAAAAATGGATACGTGCATTTTATTGGTTAATCCAATATTTTAAGCCAAACGTTTATCGTTTAAACCATAATTATTTTAATTTAATGGGCCATAAGGGTGCTGTTCCACTAATAATCTGCGAGGATGTGTAGCGAGGAATGTGTTTTTAAATAAATAAATAAATAAATCGTTTATTTGCAAGTAAACATGGTATACACAGGTGTTAAGAATAAGATACATTATTTCAGCATGTTTAGCCGTTATTCAACGGCATGCAAATACATTTTACATTAGATATACATTTTATATTATGTCTTCTTAATTTTATTTTATTAAAATCAATTCATCAATTCATTCATTCATTGTGTAAAATCAATTCATGTGTTTGTAAATAACCAATAGTATCGCTTCAAACGCTAAACGCGTCAAAGTTCAAACTAAATAAAGCAATCTGATTGGTTTTCACAAACACATTCCTCGCACATTATTGGTGGAGAAGCACCCTAAATCGTAAACGGTAAGTTTTACAGAAAAAGTTTACAGGGTATAAAATATGCGAAATTTTGATTCTCTACGAAAACGATATATCGGCCAAAAACTTTTCTTTACGATTGCGAGCAAAGCTCCACCTGAATCTGTTAGCAATTCGTTTGTTTTTATGGTCAGTAAGTGACCCTTACCTTAAAAAAAATTGGATCGGAAATTTAGTGCGAGGTAAAATGCTTTATTTAGTGATACTAATGGAAAGTGTCATACAGTTACTGTTTACCTACTGTGCAAAATAAAAGAGCAGCTAACTTCGAATCCCGCCCCGTTATTCGAAATTTTTCCAATTTTTTTTTATTTCTCCAGTAAAACATTCTAGTATTAATTTTTTATAATATAACAAACACATAATAAATATATCATCGATATTTATTATGTGTTTGTATATAGAAATAATAAAGATACTCATACTTTGTGGGAAGGGGTAGGCGGGCGGGCACGCGAACGGGTACCCGTAGCTGTACGGGTTCGGCGCGTACATGCCTGAAACTGGACACAATATTCAATTTATTTAAATTACAATTGATTTTTAATGTTCCTAAAAGCATTTAAGACAAAAGAAAAACGAAATACCTAAATAAAAAATGTGTATTTAATAAAAGACCTTGTCAAATACTATTTAGTATTTACTATGTACTATAAAAAACTTGATTCACAATCTAGTGTAACTACAAAACTCTGCTTAAGGGTAGGCAGAGTTTAGTTCCGGACAATTTTTGAGTGTCATTGTGAGATTTATCGTTAACTAGCGGTCCGCCCCGGCTTCGCCCGGGGTACATATTTACGTTTTCTCTACATAAAAACAATCCTCGTACTTCAAGGAATATAATAAAAAAAGAATTATCGAAATCGGTTCAGCCGTTCTCGAGTTATGCGC
>CAJQZN010035947.1:7796-31340 GCA_907164685.1 Colias eurytheme | reverse complement strand
AAGTAAATTAAAAACGAATATTACAAGCCTTTTTAAACTTGTGTTTTATATTATAAAATTTATATGTATATATTATAAGATAATTTTTCTTTTGTATAACTTTCAATGCAACATACTACGAACTTGATTCCGTGCTACGTTCATACGATTAGAATTGGCGTAGCGATGCTACGATCGTAGCACCGTAGCGCGATTCGTAGAACCAGTATTGTGTCGTTAAGAAAAATATGCTACGATATGGCTACGATAAATAGGAAAAATCTTTATATTTTCTTGCACTGAGTATACACATACACACACACTCACACATACTATAAAAATTAAATAATAGTCTATGATTATTTGTAATGGAAATCAGAAAACATTTTTTTTAATTATTCGCTGTACCTGTTCTTATATTTCTCTAATTGGTTCATTCATTAACTCGAAAACGACTGGACTAGTTAATTGTAATTATTAAGCATTTCCAAGTTTTTAACAGTCACTTTTTAATTAATTTCAATGCTTGTTTCTTATGTCCTTGTCACATATTATTGTAGTTTATCATGAAGTCTTTAAATTGTATGTTATATATTGTTTTGACCGCCTCCTTTCAGTGGTTCACGCGTGAGCGTAGAACCGAAGGGTCCTGGGTTCGATTCCCGGTGGTGACGAAGAAAAAAAATGTCTCGGTCTGGTAGGACACAGAAGACTGATCACATACTTGTCCCTTAAGAAAATCGATCAGTGAAACAGATGTATGCATAATACATCTGCCCCTTACCCCACTTGGAGACACGGGAATTCACTACACTTATACATATAGTATTTTAAATTAGTATGGTTTAACTTTAACATAGTCGGGTTGGATAGTTAGTATAAAAACAAAAATAAAATATGTAATGAAGCCTTGAAACATGTACAACATAACCTCAAAATACAACGTTTGTGGTTTATAATTAAATAATTATAATCTACAATACGAGTGAAAGGGATTTGGGGTAAATATAATACATATTAATAACTAAATAATTATGTAATCTGTATTATGGAAAAGGCCAAATGATTTCATAGGAAATTTATGAGCTTAAAACTTTTTTTATGGGCTCAATATGTATGTAGTGTTGCGGCATGTTTCACATGCGTCTAAAAACCATTATTTAAGTAATTTAATACAATTCTAACTAAAATAAAGTTATTAGTTTTCGAGTATTCGTATATATTAGTATTCCGAGGTCGTAGGAATTCAACACAAAAATTACTTTTTATTACATCAAAATCAGGCCAGCGGTTTGGCTGTAGGACTTGCTAAATAAATATAAATACATACATATTATAAACACTCGAAATACACAACCCTTCTTTTGTAGTTAGATAAAAAGATAACAAACAACCATATCTTAAATATACAAGGCAACATTAAAAATAAAAACTCTGCACACATAAATAATACTTCATCCGCTTAAAAGTGATTAACAATTCAACTAATGGTTCAGTCTATAATTATAAGAACACTATCCATTTGGCAAACGAGTTTCACAACTAGGAATTGTCCGGGCTTTAGTTTTCGTATTTTAGAATAAACTATGCGAAGCAATTTAATAGGTTTTATCTATATTTGGACCTAATTTAGGTCACTTATTTCAAGTTTGACTTTTGAATCCGTTTCTTTAATGTATTTTGGGCTTAAACTATCTAATAGTAGTTAAAATATATGAAAATTATTTGCTTAAATATTCTATTATGATTTTAATACTTGAACATGATAATATGAGTTTACAACAAGCTCCTTCGAAATGGATGGACCAATATTAATGAACTTTTTTTATTCGATGCCTTAAGTTTAACATGATACAAGTCCAATTTTAAGAAAAATCTTAATTTAATTTATTTTGTGGAATATCCTTTGAATAATTATATTATTTGTTTAACGTGATTTGTATTCAGAAGCCTCTCTCAACAACACCACATTATTTAAATGTTGATTTATCGAAATGATTCTGTTGAATTAACAATTCAAATTCATTTTCAGTTAACTGATTTAAATTTATATGATAGACTAGCGGTCTGCCCCGGCTTCGCCCGTGGTACCTACATGTTTAAACTATCCTATCTCTCAAGTTGGATCGAACTGCACATGGTGTGCGAATTTTATTATAATCGGTTAAGTGGTTTAGGAGTCCATTGAGGACAAACATTGTGACACGAGATTTATATATATTAAGATAGGTGTATTTTTTATGTTACACTATTATAATATTTCTCCTTTAATGTTCACGTTCATTGTTTATCTGATAGATGTGATTGTTAATGCTTGGGGGCCTGGTGACCCGTAACTCAAGTATTTTATACTTATCGCGGGCACCAGTCTCTCACAAATGTTAGTGTTAAGATATATAGATTAACAATGTATGTGTTGATTGTGCATTTGTGATGAGAAAATAAATTTAATTTTATTTAATTTAATTTAATATTTTTGTTGTAACTAATAAATTACATATTTAAAACAAAATGCTTATATACGAGTTTATTTCATTACCTATTGTTCTCGAAACAAAATGAATGAAACTATAAAAGAAATTAAAGTCGATGCAGCCATATTCAAATGAAAACAGAAAATTTATACACGCACACGCCCCCCACCTTCCCTCCACACGCACACACACACATACAAAGATTCAGATCCGTATTACACACATACGAATATCACACGCACACATACGCACACCTTTCCTCCACGCTCACAAACACAAATATTCATACACTGTCCCATCATATCACAGTATACATCCTACACTACTCCCGATCACAAATTATACACATACAAATGTCACACGCACACGCACACTATCGAATCATATCACATACAACTTAGTTGACAATTTTTTTTCCGCTCATTTTACAAGAATGCTGAGGTCAGTGAAATGGTAACCACTTGGATGTAATGATTGAACACGGGTCCTCTTTTGTGGAGCCACGTTCGTATGAAGTGGCTTCAATTGGTGCTAATAAAGGAAAGCAATTGAGTATAAAGGCAATTCTTTTTGATTTGTAATTTTTTGTTGTAAAATTTTCGGAGCTATCTTGATGTGTTCAGAAAAATTGTTTTTGAAGTCCATGAGATATTCTAAAATTACAGAAAATTTAGTACCTACGTACCGTAGAACCTACTAATATTATAAATGCGAAAGTTTGAGAGGTTTGTTACTCTTTCACGCAAATACTACTGAATCGATTACAATGAAATTTAGCACACATATAGAGGGTAAATTGGATTAACACATAGGATAGGTTTTATACCTGAAATCCCACGGCCAATCATGCGGGTTTTTCTTTGAAAACGCGGGCGAAGCCGCGGGCGGAAAGCTAGTTTATAGATAGATTTTGTATTAAAAATTTGAATTATGTTCGATACTAAGATTACAATGTTTTTAATGGTGTTGCATAGTTATTTTGAATTTTTATCACTTGGATAATCTTATATATAAAATTCTCGTGTCACAATGTTAGTCTGCATACTCCTCCGAAACGGGTGGACCGATTCTCATGAAATTTTCTGTGCATATCGGGTAAGTCTGAGAATCGGCCAACATCTATTTTTCATATGTACCACGGGCGAAGCCGGGGCGGGCCGCTAGTATTATTATAAAATAATGCTAAAGTACCTCCTATTATCGTATTTAAGTACATACAAGTACTACTCTTTATAAATATAAAGCGCTTTACACGCTTAAAGAATACAGCAGATCATTATGAAAACATTGTAAAATAAACATTGGCTTCCTTACTCTATTTTCAACATAAATGTCTATCAAAATGAAAAGCAGTTTTCGCAGAAAAGCCTTTATTGTTTCTACGTTATTTCAGTGAAGAAACTGTAATATCACATTTCATAAAAAATAAGACGGAGCACCGCTTTAAGTATGAAATATTTGCTAACATTCCGTAGATTCTAGGCTTTTTATTGATAATGTGATCGTTTTGATTGATCGTTATTCTTTGATATAAAAGCTAGGTAGACTAATGTGAAAATTATATAAAAACTAGCGGTCCGCCCCGGCTTCGCCCGTGGTACATATGAAAAATAGATGTTGGCCGATTCTCAGACTTACCCGATATGCACAGAAAATTTCATGAGAATCGGTCCACCCGTTTCGGAGGAGTATGCAGACTAACATTGTGACACGAGAATTTTATATATAAGAAGATATAGAACTTTTTTACGGTTTTATTTCAGCATTGATCAAGTGATAAATATCATAGTTAAACATCAAATTCTTTTTTATTTGTATCAAGCTGAACGGGTCGATAGCTATATTAATTAATAATATTAATTTGATATGTTAAGTATTAAATATACCTAATAGATGAATATATGAATGAAAGTTCAACTCAAGCCGCCGCGCTCCGTTTTGATCGCATCTATGATCATCTATGATCAGACCTATAGTCTGGATTTGTAAAAAGGCACTAATATAAGACAAATTAAAAGTATTTTATCAAAGTCACACATGATTACATTCACGGATTAAACCTAGTTATTTTTACGTTATAAAACCGCACACACCCACATATATTTTAAACACTTAATTAACCTCGTATCTTTATGAAAATGTACATGCCAGCTAAAAATACATAAGGTAAATGTCATTAAGTCGGCAGGTTGTCGCGTAAAGGGTCACATAATTAACTGACCGTGGTCAGACTCGACTGGCCGTTAATTGTGCACTGCTCGGAGGCTTTGCGAACGGTTTATTACAATTAGTGAGGACTGAATAAAGATAAAGAATGTGGCGGCATTTGTGACATTTACCCGGATAGATTGTTTCTATTGTATATACTAAGTTTAGAAATATGTATTGATTATTTCCTTATAGTAGAAAGATTAAAACAATAATTGAATGTTTTTGAATACTACAATTATTGATAGATATACCATTGCAAGCTTTGTTTCTTTATTACATCACTAGTTTACCGCCCGCGGCTTCGCCCGCTTTGTCTAAAACCTAATAAATTATATACTAAAACCTTCCTCTTGAATCACTCTATCTATTAAAAAAACCGCATCCAAATCCGTTGCGAAGTTTTAAAGATTTAAGCATACAAAGGGACATAGGGACAGAGAAAGCGACTTTGTTTTATACTATGTAGTGAAGATGAACTAAGACTAAAATGTAATTTGTAATTTTTAATTTGTGACTGTATTTTTCATTTTTATTTACTCTGTAATCTTATTATAATAAATAAATCTTATAAACAAATCAAAACTGTGTAACATAGCTGACATTTTTATTATCAAAGCAGGCGGAGTTGGTTGACCAATACTTGTAAAATCAAACCCAGCAAAACGTTTTAATTTATTCCTTGACCGCAACAGTCGTTCCCGCTTTATATTTAAACCACTTTGTTTGCAAGAACACAATTGCTTTTTTAACAGGCTTTGTGTTTCTTTTGATGAGTTGTTTTTGTTGTTCGCTTTGAATGTCAGTTTTAATGGCGTTCCGAAAGGGTCATCTGTGTCAGATGGACAAGGGGTAGAAGGGGGTTGTTTTAAAAGGATGTTGTAACTTGTATTTGGGAATACTGTTTAATATATATCTAATATGTCTACATGTTCATATTTACTAATATCATACTAAAATTATGAAGAGAAAATATTTTTTTTTCTAATTCAATCTATTCATATGAAAGTGCGTATTTCTATGTTCGTTGCAGAATTTCTCCGAAACAGCTAAGCTTTTACGATCTTTTTTGTGTATTATATGATAGGTCTGATACTATTTTTTATCCTCAGCAGATATAAAGGTGTTCTGATCAACAACATTTGCCAGATAAGTCAGTATTAGTTAAAGATTTACAAGCTACCTACACATATTAAGGGAATATGTACATAATTAAATAAACAACCTATTTTATTATTTAGGTATAGCATCAATACTCTGGAACTCGAAACTCATACAAACAAAATACCTAACCTAAATAAATAAATAATTCTACAAGAAAATTTCTAGGGTCATAATTCAAGCAAGTTATGTATGATTTTCCCTGCCCCAGCAAAGTTAGGAGGTATTATTTTAGTATGATTATTTAGTATGGAAATACGAATAAATGAATTGCAATAGAGTTTATAAAATGAAGTGTTCACATTCGAGTTTACGAAAATAATCCAAATTTAACGTTGTTATTTACATTTGGAATTCGTTATTTTGGGCTCAAATGTATCTTGGTATGTACGTACATACCGAATTACTGAAGTTTTTGTAATTATTTCATTTAAATTACGATTTTGTTAGATGGGTAGGTAAGTGATATATATACAGGGTGTCCCACTGTTGGTATACTAAGCTCAAAGGAGGTTATAGTTTTGCATACGCTGAGTACGTTAAAAATACTAATAAAATTCCAGATGCAGTTTTTTTCAAATAGATGAATTCTTAAAACTCTATGTCTACACCCATAACAAGCAACCCGCCCAGCTTTGCTACCAGCACGTGACCTATCGTTTAAGATTATGTTTTCATAGACAAAATGCTCACATTAGCGAAGCGGTATATATGCCGGATGCGCGAAGCTAGAGAAGAAAACATGGATTTTCAGGAAAAATTTATCAAATTTTTTTTTATATAATCTTGTTGTTTAAGTATTTTTTACGGTATCAGTGTATGCTAAACTACAAGTCCCTTCGCGCTTAGTATACCAATAGTGGGACACCCTGTATATATATATATCTTATATATAAAATTCTCGTGTCACAATGTTAGTCTGCATACTCCTCCGAAACGGGTGGACCGATTCTCATGAAATTTTCTGTGCATATCGGGTAAGTCTGAGAATCGGCCAACATCTATTTTTCATATGTACCACGGGTGAAGCCGGGGCGGACCGCTAGTCTATTTATATTTATTTGTAAATTCATAGTATACAACAATATATGATACCTTAAAATATTTTAATATATTTTTTATTATTTTTTTATTGAAATAATATGTCTTCTGCGACTACAGGTAAGTACTACTAAATGTTTTTTTATTAGTTGTAAACAAACTAAAGAAAACAATGTGTGCACTGTGCGTGTACTAGTGTACACACGTAAGAAGTGAAACTTCTTTATGACCTTATTTTTCAAAAAAATAATTTACTATATGTAACTTTACAAAATACGTCGAATCACAAGTGGTAGGGATAAGAAAAAGATGGCGCGTAACGGAAAAATTTCACGCGTAACGAAAAAATGTTACACTAAATTTCTTTCCAACCCCGATAAGTTTCACTTCAATATCTGTTTGTCTCTTTACAAATATTATTTCACTATCGGAAAGAAATAAAGAATCGATCGATGCGAAGTTCTGCACCAAAAATACTTGTTTCATGATATTCATCACCTGATGAATACTTACAACTAATTAAGTAATTAAATACTAGTATACTTAAAAACTTATTTATTAAAGAAAGAGTAAAATATCGTTTAGAATAATATAAACCGCTCAGAGTCAGAACGCAGCATGTTTAACTGCATTTAGCTCCCATCAACATTAATAAATAATCACACAAAACATACCTCCCATTTCAATCACACAGCACAAAACGCGCTGCAGTCCCGCTATTCCATTGGACGATGAATAAGGTGTGCGGTTGACAGCTCCGCTTGGTGTAGCGCTGCAGCGCTGTCCACGCTAATGGTGCTGTTTATTGCAGTTTTTTTATAATTTATAGAGGTGTAAGCGGGTTTTTGTTCGAGAAATTGGTATAATATTAACTAATGCCATAGAATAGTACTACTACCGAGGTTTTTTTACAGTGGTTTACGGTGCAATAAAGATGTTAAGATATTTGATTTGTAGCACAGATAATAGGTGTATAATATTTATATTAATTGCTGCTTTTGAGTTAATTCGTAACAAAAACCTGTATATAGTGTAGATTTCTCTATTGTACAATATTGATTGCGAAGGTCACGGTAAAATTAAATAGGTATATTATTAAAACTTCACGCAAAACCTACTGAACCGATTATAATGAAATTTAGCACACATAATATAGAAGGTAACTTGCATTAACACAAAGGATAGGTTTTATCCCGGAAGTCCCACAGGAACGGGAACTATGCGGGATTTTCTTTGAAAACGCGGGCAAAGCCGCGGGCGGAAAGCTAGTTCGATTATAAATATACAATATCCAAAAATGATTTTAACAAGAACCGCAAACGTACATCGCAATTAATGAACCCAAGTGGTTAAGTAAAAATTACTTGAAGCACTATATTTTAATAAGAGTAAAGGATTTAAGAGGAAAGCTTTCAGCGTTATAAACCGCATTGAAATCGGATCGTTACCGCATCCCTGGAATAAGCAAAAGTATGTTACATAAAGGGATATAAAATTTTATGTTGAAAGAAAATTCTTTTCGCTCGTTCCGTTCTTCGTGATGTGTAATTGTGGTAAGGTCAAGGGTATTATGATTGAAATAGTAAGTTTTTGTTAACTCGAACATTTATTTATTCGACTAGCTGTGCTCCGCGGTTTACGCGAATTACTCCGCTCCTGATGGTCTTAGCATGATGATATATTATATATGGATGATATATTTTCCTCGATAAATGGGCTATCTAACAGTGATATAAATTTAAATTAATATCTATATATCAGCACATTAAGACCAATAGGAGCGGAGCAATGCGGGTAGAACCGCGGGGCTCAGATAGTTTTTATTATTAGTTTAACTAGCGTTCCGCCTGTTGTCTAAAACTTATCAAATTACATATTAAAACTTTCTCCAGATCCGATCTTTAATGGCGTTACATGTATCGGTGAAAACATTATTAAAACCGGTGCAGTAGTTTTTAAGTTTATCATTAAGCTATGTAGAGGTTCTGATAATCTCCTATTTTGAACTGAGGTTTGCTTGAAATTATAGATCTACTTAAATATATTTGTGAAATTCAAACCGAAGTAGCCCAAACTCAGTTTATCTTAATCGACGGAGTAAATCCACGAACAAAAGACAGACGCGAAAAATTTCAGTCAAATAAATTTTAATTGATATGAAGTCAACAATCACTACATAGTATAAAACAAAGTCGCTTTGTTTGTCCCTATATCCCTATTTATGCTTAATTTTGGTGCGGTTTTTTAAATAGATAAAGTGATTCTCGAGGAAGGTAAAATATAATTTATTAGGTTTTAGACAAAGCGGGCGAAGCCGCGGGAGGAAAGCTAGTATTTTATATTTTTGACATAATTTAGTAAACTAGGCCAAATTAATTAATAGAATTTGGCACAAAACTAGCGGTCGCCATATTTTAAACCACCTTAGTGATGACTTAAATGGCTAAATATTATTATTTACGGCCAGAATACATTATCTATAGAGTGGTTCTTGGGTAGCGTTTATTGTAACAGCAAGAGCGATAAGCGAATAGAAGAAGCGTATTGTTTTCATTATACATAAGATAATGATTTAATTAGATAAGTATATATTTTAATTATTAAACAGATTCGTTACCACTTATGAAATTATAAATATTTTAAATCGCTGAAGCTTATGAAATATTTTTTAAACTAATAGATCATGTACATGTTTATCTTGCAGTTTTTTTTAATAACTAAGTGAATATAGTCTGAAGATTTACATTAATCATCGGTTGTTTAAACTTTTGTTAAGTTAAAGAAATAAACATAGTATTATAATATACATAGTAATAAACATAGTAATTTATATTATATTAAAAAAATAAAGGAAATTTTTTTGGCGATTTTTGTCTATGAATATTTTAACAGGACTTTACAGATGTTTTTCTTCTATGCTATTTCATAAATTTATTCGTTTCGATCAATCGCTATCGCTTGTAGTGACAACCCTAGACGCTGTGAGCACAACCCTAATGGAAATAGGCATATTGATATATTACATACACCAAAAGGCTTGCTTCCTTTGGCTAGTGTGCGAAATAGGTGACAGATTTATGTTGTTTGATTTTGTTAATGAAGTTTTTTATTTACATAGGATTAATTGATTTATAATTATTATTTTTGTTAACATTTAATAATTAATACTGTATTAAGTTAATTTCATATACCTACAAACTATTTAATATTTTTATTGCATGACTGATGACATGTTTTGTTATGTTTAATGCCTGTGTCTTCAACTAATGTCATCCTAATCGGAGCAATGCATTTACAAACAAACAGATAGACTTTAAATTCATAATATTAATAGATTTAATTTCACGTTTCATTAATTACTAAATGGTATCTGACTACTTTAAATTGATTTTAGTTTTAATTAGTAACAAAATTTCAAATTATCCAGGGATATCGGATTCTGATGAATTAAATTGATTTAGTTTTGTTGATAAACAGTATTGAGTTACATGGCCCTTCATTTAGTAGATATTTGTTTACTTGGACGGTTAAGATTGATTGGTGTTTTAGTTATTTTAATTCAGATTTTCATTTATTTAAAAATATATCTGCAACTTTCTGTAAAATGTTTTAACTTCGCAAAATTGCTGTGAAGACTTCTATTGTTTTTTTAATTAAATTTCATAATATGAAAACCAGTTTTTCCATTTAAAACAATCAATATTATTAAAAACTTTATTATATTATTAATTAAGAAACAATATATTAATATATTAATTTAGGGCCGATTTTTCAATGCTTGGTTAAAACTTATCCGTCCAATAAAGTATTATGCGATAATAGTAAAATGTCACGTAAACTGTCAAATACGGACAATTAGAATACGTTTTTAAAATGGTAGTTTTATACATTAATCGAAGAATAAGTTTTAACCAAGGATTGAAAAATCAGCCCTTAATGAAGGGATATTAATTCTATGTGCATTTGTTTCTACCGTATAATTAATAGGTAGGCCTTTGGTCAATACAATATTATAACTATAGAAAATAAGTAAGTGGCATAAGTAAGTAAGTAAGTAAGTAAGTAAGTGGAACTGCTTATTTCATAGAATCTGTATCAAGGTCGCAAATATTTGTAATAATATGTGTATTATTAAAACGTCCCTGTGGGAAATGAGTTCATCTTTTACAATCGATCATAAAAGTTTTATGTGCCTCATAAAGTGGGTTTTAGTACATTTGTAGGCTCAATCTATTTCAATGGAAATAAACATTTCAAAACGGCTTCTGAATAGTTATGAAGTAAATTGCGAAAGCATATTCATCATCATCATAGTATAAAACAAAGTAGCTTTCTCTGTCCCTATGTCCCTTTGTATGCTTAAATCTTTAAAACTACCCAACGGATTTTGATGCGGTTTTTTAACAGATAGAGGGATTCAAGAGGAAGGTTCTAGTATATATTTTATTATGTTTTAGACAAAGCGGGCGAAGCCGCGGGCGGAAAGCTAGTACTATTTTAAAGTAAGATTGTAGTGATGGTATACTCCAATTACCTACTTAGAAGTACCTAATAATTATTTTACAACAAGTATTTTAAAAGTTACGAATTACACGCAGGAAACGTCCCTACGTTACACGTTCTATAGACTTTGATCATGAAAAATTTAGAAGATACTAGCTCTCAGCCCGCGGCTTCGCCCGCGTTTTCAAAGAAAAACCCGTTCCTGTAGGATTTCCGGGATAAAACCTATCCTATGTCCTTTCTCGAGTGTCAAAATATCTCTATACCAAATTTCATGCAAGTTGGTTCAGTAGTTAAGGCGTGATTGAGTAACAGACAGACAGACAGAGTTACTTTTACTGTTACTTAAAATTGAAATATTAACTTCAGTTTTTCCTTTTTTTTTTTTGTATAGATATAGTTATATTTTTTTTCTCCTTTTATCTATTTTTACTGTATAAACATAAAACTTGATGTTTGCAGAAACATATAAAATATATAATATAGATATAAAGACTGGGAAGAAACTGGCCTTCGAAACACAGTTTACCACTAGTTCGAAGGTCAGGGTCTGAACATAATGCTGTACCTGTTTCTTGAAAATAAATTTTTATTATTATTTTATTTTACTTTCGCATTTATAATATTAGTATGGATTGTGGTGTGGAGGTCGTGGGTTCGATTCCCACCCGGGGCAAATGTTTGTGTGATGAACATAGATGTTTGCTCTGTATCTGGGTGTTAATTACACGACTCAACAAAAAAATTTTCGTTCTTTGTCCTAAAGTTTATACTATTATTTTCCAGTTAGTTATGCACAAAAACGAAAAGAAAATACCTTTTTTCGGTATAAAGTTTGCTTTTGTGATAGTTATAATAATAATACTAATTTTTCAATTTTTTCATAAATTTTAATTGATTTTAATATTTTTAAAAAGACCGCGCGGTGAGAGTGGGATATTACGTTTACACTGTGCCGCTAGATGGCACCCGAGTGATAAACAACCATCAGGTATTATTTACAAGCCCAGAATAACTTAAAATGTCGTCACGAAAGTGCAAATACGATGCTGATGCATTTTGTTTTATATGTGGTCAATTTATTAAAGTTCGAGACGTGAAATATGAACTAAAGACATCTCACGTTCTCTGTGAAGCCTATGAAGCATATTTTGACTGTCCTGTACGGAATCAAGATAAGCCATGGGCTCCACATGTTGCTTGTAGATATTGTAAAAGGTGTTTGGAAGGAAAGGCAAATTCCAATTACAAATTTTAAGGCCATGGGCTGCAGGATGTCATTAAAAGTACATATGCTGCATGCTCATTTGGATAAATTTAAAAACAATATGGGAGCCTATTCCGAAGAGCAAAGAGAACGTTTCCATCAGGACATCATGAATTTTGTACAACGCTATCAAGGCCAATACAATGAAAACATGATGGGCGACTATATTATTTGGGGTTTATAGAGAGAAAGTAGCTATGAACATAAAAGAAAAAGTAAAAGTGTGCACTTTTAAGTTATTTTCCACTTCTCTGTAAGCTAATTTGATAGTAAAACTTAATAAAAATAATAAACATTTTTATTTCAATAGTTTTATTTTCAATAAAAAATTAAAATCCGAGATTTTTAAAAATTTCCTTCAATCAGTCTTCTAAGCACAAAAGCAAAGTTTTTCATGCCATATATTTTTTTTCCGTCTAATTACGACCTATTTAATCTAATTACGAAATTTAATGCTTTGCAATCAAAGTCAAATTTCATGGTGACCCGTTGTTATCTATATAAGTAGGTATTTATTTAAAATTATATGTGTATGTTTATCAGCCATCTGGTTCCCATAACACAAGCGAAGGCTTAGTATGGGATCAGATCGTGCCGTGTGTGAAAATTGTCCTGAAATATTTATTTATTTATTTTTTGTTTCAGTTTTCTATGTTGTAACAAATACAAGGTACCATCTTTAATCTCCAGTAAAATATCCAAATATCTTATTTTAATGCTTAGAATGCAATTCCATACAAATTTCATTTTCACATAAACAAAAACATTCAGAACAGTTAAAATGAAAAACGCGCGAACACAGGTAGTTACAACACAAAGAGTAGATAAGCAAAAATTCGTTGATTGCATCGTTTCCTGTTTCAGACGTACGTAAATTGTAATCGTTCACGAGATGTTGGTTTCTCATTTTTATTTCTGGAAATGGATTATTGTAGAAAATTAATTTTAAATAATTAATTATTGGTGAGGAGCAAATTGATAGTTAAGTATTTCGTTATTTATAAATGATGTTTAAACAGAATACACATTTTATTAATATCAGTATTATTAAGTCATGAAAATAATATTATAGGATACATTTCAAATAATATCAGGATTTACCAGTTTTAACCCGCTGTAGGTAGACAGGTTTGTTTTCCGAATCGGTGGTAAACGGTTTTTATGTTATGACCATAGAGATCTTGTTTCTAGAAGAAGTCTGATTGAATAAATAAATATCAAAGTTTGAGTTTAGAATGTTTAGGTGCTTGTTATATTTATGGTTTATATCTTGTACTAGCATTGGCTGGCCAAGAGTAGATTGGCAGATTTCCTAACATTATGCCGTCAATACATTGTCCAAGTTTCCGGTATTTTAGCATCGGTTTCCTCAAGAAATTCTCTTGCAGTGCTAAAGAATGAAATACGATTTATGTATCTCTTTAACTATGATATAGTTAAGTTTATGGTCACAATTTTTATTTGAATGCGATAACATGATTATGAGCTCACGCGGAGTAGGCTACGAACTTCATACCTACATAAAAAAAGACGTGTAGCACTCGGGGACTGCCGCGGTAAAGCTATTGCATAACATGCCTTCAAGCCACACCTCCGTGTCCGTCGGAGTGGGGAGCGTGAGGTTTTTTCGTTACGGAATTTCTGGATTCGGTCCCCGTGCTCAAGGCCCGCGATAGTAGCAATGCAATAGCTTAAAACCTGTATAATATATTCCTAGAAATCATGGAATTCTACCAGCTGTAAATAAAATCCTTGATAAACAGCGTTTTAAACATGAACTAGGTGCACTTAAAAGATGGCGAAGCCACAGCAAATACGTTACAAGAAAGTCCTTCGCAAACTATTTACAAAGAATAAGTATAAATGCAAAATTAAAAAGAACTCCGAGTAAATTACGGTAAAGAAAATATAACAAGTACTAAATATTAAAGAAGAAATAAGCTTTTATAAGCTATTGCATAGCTTCTATCGCGGGCTTTGAGCGGGGGGACCGAATCCAGAAATTCCGTAACGAAAAAACCTCATGCTCCCCACTCCGACGGGCACGGAGGTGTGGCTTAAAGGCATAGCATGCAATAGCTTTACCGCGGCAGTCCCCGAGTGCCACACGTATTTTTTTTATTATTTAATATTTAAATTTGGATATTCTAATGTTATAGATTATCCGTAAAGTAGTTTATTATCATAATATAATTATTAAATAATAATACACAAACACACGCACGCACGCGTCATACACACACAATATACACCACACACACACACACACTCGTTAACTCGTTTTAAATGTAATTGTGAACTATATATTAAACTTCTATTCAATTACACTAAATACTTAACTTACATAATGCTATTCCACATCTATTGTCATTTAAAATTGTCCTGTACAAAATGGCTGTAACGTTAGAACAAAAAGCGATGGAATAGTCAATGTAAAGTGAGCTCTTGTTATCTGAAAATAGAGCGCAAAATACTAATCTCTGTGACATCGGTTTTACAGCTGACGTTTCCTTTTATAAGCCGGTCAGGAGAGATGCTGTAAACCATAGAGATTCACGACAATTTGACAAATTTCGCAATACCATTTTGTGTTACGTATTTTGTACATGGATTACACTACGGTAGGATGTCTCGTCGCATGAGCAGTCTAGCTAGTCCAATTTTCAATTTTAAATAGTAAATACTAAATACCTAGTCAATAAAAAGACAACCTAAAATTAGGCTTTTTAAAGATCATTTTAGTTTCTCTTAATGTAACATAATCATCTCTTATTTATTCTAACATTCCGTTTAGTTTATCAATTGTTTTCCTCGAAATATCTATAGTCACTAATACATAATATTATAAAGCTGAAGAGTTTGTTTTTTGAACGCGCTAATCTCAAGAACTACTGACCCGATTTGAAAAATTCTTTCGTTGTTAGATAGGCCATTTATCGAGGAAGGCTTATAGGCTATAAGTATATCATCACGCTAAGACCAACCATTAATCCAACCAGTAAAACCGCGGGGCACTGCTAGTATTGCATTGGGAACTAAAAATCATTTTAGTTTCTCTTAATGAGTATACTAGATAAACGTAATGCATCTTTTATCTCTCCTAATATTCCGTTTTTTACTCTTCGCTATCATCAAAATATTATTCCAAAGAGATTCACTTTTAACTAGGCGTATATCCATTCTGTCAATACTTTTAACTTTTTGCGAATATCTATATTGCATTTCAAATTTAATTTAAAACTAAACCGCGCTAAAAGTATCAAGCCAGTAGGTATTTTAACCGTAGAATATACAATTGTGTATTCAAACCACAGATTTCAAACAATAGTTTTTAAGAACTGACGTTGGGTGACGCTTTCATTAAAAAAATATGCCAGGAGCATGCATATATAATTATAATGTTTTTCTTTTGTTTGCAAACGTATGATGAAATATTTTGTTATTTCGAGTGAGCGTGAAGTAAATGTTTTAATTTAGCTTTAATCATTTAGAATGACTTCTTTTAGAAGTTTTTGTTTTGATATATGTGATGTAAATAATAAACTATAATATAGTTATAATATAGTTACTATAATTATGTCAACAATGAGAAATTGAAGTTCGTTATCCTTTTAAAACGTGATTGAGTAAGGTTTGCGTTTACAATAATTATTAATAAAAAAATGTGTGCGTGTACTAGTGTACACACGTAAGAAGTGAAACTTCTTTATGACCTTATTTTTCAAAAAATAATTTACTTTATGCAACTTTACAGAAATACGTCGAATCACGCGTGGTAGGGATAAGAAAAAGGTGGCGCGTAACGGAAAAATGTCACGCGTAACGAAAAAATGTTACACTAAATTTTTTCCAACCCCGATAAAGAAGTTTCGCTTCAATAATTTATTCTAGTAAGGAAATGTTTTATATAAAACTGATGTTAATTAAAATTATCATGTTTCCATTTTTATATTTATGGTTTTATACATTTAAGTATTTTGAAAACAATATTTGATTACAAATTGGATTATTTTACATTAAAGAAAATACACCTGAGGCTAATCAATAAAACCATATTCTGATTAGAAATTATCATTGAAAATGATACAGCAATGTAGCTTGAAGATTGTGTATTAAAATCCTGTTATCTTAATATTAGCACGTCGCTTCAGGGTAGTCTTCTGTTCTGAGAATAATATTAAATAATAAATAAATAAATAAATATTATAGGACATTATTACACAAATCGACCTAGTCCCACAGTAAGCTCAATTAAGGCTTGTGTTGTGGGTACTAGGCGACGATAAATATAATATTATAAAATAACACCCAGACCCAAGAACAAATAATTGAGTTCATCACACAATTATTTGCCCTGACCGGGGATCGAACCCGGGACCGTCGGCTCAGTAGGCAGTTACTTTACCACTGCGCCAACCGCGTCGTCAATATTGAATTACAATTTTTCCGTATTTCCGTATCATCACTACATAGTATAAAACAAAGTCGCTTTCTCTGTCCCTATGTCCCTATGTATATGCTAAATCTTTAAAACTACGCAACGGATTTTGATGCGGTTTATTTTAATAGATAGAGTGATTCAAGAGGAAGGTTTTAGTATATAATTTATTATGTTTTAGACAAAGCGGGCGAAGCCGCGGGCGGAAAGCTAGTGTTCTATAAATCTATAGAAATTAGAGACTGGAAACGAGATTTTAGCTTGTATTATTTATTCTATTGATTGCTGAATAATTTTTAATCTTTGTTAAAATGATACACGCGTGGAATTAAATAAGAATAATAGTGTGTATATTTTATATTTCTTTCAACAATTTTTATAATTATTATGTGGCTTTTCGTAATGACAGAGCTAACAAAAGACTATTTAGCCGTAGGCCATCTTTGTTTAGATATATTTAAACGAGCCTATATTATTTTTAATTATAATAATTATAACATAAAAAACTGATATGTTATAGTTTTTGCTTATCATCCGTCTTTAAAAAAAAGTGCGTGTATGCCGAGCGCACGTGTCAGAAATGAACTTCCTTCAAAATCGTCGCCTTACTCCATGACGTGAGGGTATTGTCATGACACGACCTCGAAATTTTACTCTCAACGCGCCTAAAGAAGTGTCACTTTAATTATACTGGTTGTATACCCATTTTCTATGCAACAAGGAACTAACTAACAAGCCTTAATTGAGCTTACTGTGGGACTAGGTCGATTTGTGTAATAATGTCCTATAATATTTATTTATTTATTTATTTAATAAGATCTGCACAATATTGTTTTCCTATAAGAAATTGTGGAAAATGTCGCACAAGCGGCTAATCTTGAAAATGTCTACTTAATAAACATTGCAAAGGATCTTGGCCTCCCCGAGGCGATTAAATATAGGATAGATAATAAGCATCTTAGATTGATAATCTAGTTTATTTCACAAGAAATCTATACTCATATTATAAAGCTGAAGAGTTTGTTTGTTTGAACGCGCTGATCTCAGGAAAAATTCTTTCGGTGTTGATACATCATCTCATCATCATCATCATCAAAAAATATTGTAGTCGTAGTCAACCAAAGGAATAGTGTGTGATATTAGTTAGCTCTTTACTGTGATATAGGATTAAGTTGAGTGTTTTTGTGCCGTGTTTTTACCGAATTTTTTATAATAATTTTAATTTTACAGCATTTTCAGCAATTATTGTATAATATTTTAGTCATTTTATTTGTAATTTAATCCAGTATTTTTTATCTTGTTTTAAAGTAGTATGTTATATTGTATTTTTTAATTGTAATTTAATATTATCTATACAAAAAAAAATAAATAAAAAGCAAAAAATGCCTCTGGACTATAATCCAGAGGTGGCGCGAACACCCTGTGATGACGGGTGCCTTTTCAAAAAAAAAAAAAAATCATCACGCTATGCGCTAATACCAACAGGAGTGGAGCAATGCGGGTGAAATCGCGGGGTGCAGCAGGGATAAAGTTATTTCTTTCCGATTTAGATGAATATGAAATTAATTTGACTTTCAACCAATTTGTAATGATCCAAATAGTATGCGAGGTTTTCAGCAATTACCTACGGTTTTTAAAACGCTTTTATTAGGTTTACCTTTTTTATTATAGTGGGGAAATCTTCCAAAGATACCCACTGCCCCCGGGGAAGGAGCCGTGGGTTATGTTGGATCCTTACCGACTAAAAGCCCACTGTGTTCCGTCGAGCCTAAAACCCCACTGTGTTCGTGCTTCCGCGACTTATTAGCTTTACCTGTTGTTGGAATGTTTAGTATGTAACCGAATGTTTTAGACTCGATATTTTTGACCCACTTGAAACGGATGGATTTAATTCAAACTTTGCAAATTATCAAGAATCAGTGACAATACCATAATTTATTGAGTTTATCTTAGCTAAGCATGTTTTTTATTTAACTATATCTATACTTATTTATAAAGCGGAAAAGTTTGTAAGTTTGTTTGTTTGAACGCCTTAATCTCGGGAACTACTGATCCGATTTGAAAAATTCTTTCGGATAGCCCATTCATCGAGGAAGGCTATAGGCTATATATCATCTCGCTAAGACCAACAGGAGCGGAGCAATGCGCGTAAAACCGCGGGGCACAGCTAGTAATATATATTATGTATAGTATTATCTGAAGACAGGAGTTGCTTGGTACAGTTTATTATTCTTTTAATGTATCCTTTGATTCATTTGCAGTTCGCACGTTGTAATTATATAAAGATAAAGGAGCTTCAATTAATCCCCTCGTAAAGGAACAATTTCACAGTCCGCTGAATTACAAATTCTCTGAAAGCTATGTAAAACATTTTGGGCTAGTATGCACTTGCTAATTGAATACCGCTTCTCGCCACGATTGGGCGTTGCTATGGCAACGATTGTGTAGCATTTGACGTGGTTTGACCGAAACAACTGTTTTTGTATTGGCTTTAAAGGTATGGATTGGGTAAGCACCAAAGCCGTGGATATATAGAAGGAATATTTTAGAATTAATATTTTGTTTATATCATTTCTAGCCGATTATCCCAATGACTTAGGAATTTACAGGGAAGATATATTACAGAATAGACTTACAGGGAATGTACGTGTAAGAGATGTTATTAGTATCTATAGGAAATATTATTAGTAATACGTAGGTACCTAACTAAATATAAAAATGTGTGCGTGTACACACGTGTGTGAAACTTCTTTATTACCTTATTTTTCAAAAAAATAATTTACTGTATGCAACTTTACAGAAATACGTCGAATCACGCGTGGTAGGGATAAGAAAAAGATGGCGCGTAACGGAAAAATGTCACGCGTAACGAAAAAATGTTACACTAAATTTTTTTCCAACCCCGATAAAGAAGTTTCACTTCAATAATTGTACAAATCATATTTCATAGTTAATCGTGCAGTGTATCATAATATTTTGAGTTACTATTTTATTTTCATAATGAATGATTAGTTTTTATTAAGTCAAAACTAGACTCATATATTCTTGATTTAATTGGTCTCTCAAATAAACAAAAGTGAAATTGTTGAAAACACGAATTAACAAAAGTTTGATTTCAAATTCCAAATACAGAGAAACATAACTTCAGCATACAAATTACTATTTTCTTTGATATAATTATATAACATAAACTTTACAACGTATAACTTTTTTGTGCATGTTTGCATTTAACTTTGGACAGATGTAACAACTATGTTGTTTCTAACTGTGACTGTGTAGTTTCTGCGAGAAATTCATGCATGATCAACGCACACATTCTCTGTGTGAAAACTGCAAATATTTTGCGGAGGTTTTGGGTTGTATTTATCTTATTATAGGCGTTTTTTCTTAAACAAATGGATTTTATATGCTGTTAGTAATACGGGATTAGCAAGAAGGATATGAGAAAAATAAAATACATTACTTTGTTGGTTTAATCACGATGATTAAATAATAACAAAACCTTGCTCTTCATTTAGTAGTTTTTAGTTTAATTTAAAATGACAACAATTATTGGCAGAATATTTTAAGAGAATTAGAGTTATCATTTTTGGAATATAAACATCGACGACGCGAAGCAAGTAGAGCTTTAGATTATATCAAATCATATATTTTATTATATAACATTTTCTATCATGAAATAAGAATTATGAAGTACAATATTATTTATATTTACTCTATAAATGTAACATGTTACCTGTAGCGACACCTCGCTCTGAATCGCGCAAGCGAAATATTTTCGCTACAGAGCCTATATATACAACTTTCCGACATCATCCATCGGGGCCTTCACGGCCGGCCAGTCGAGTAGACTGGTCGAGGATCCTCCCTTTTTCGATGGAGGAATTCCACCTTCCTTCCTCCACATTACCTAAATCCACCAAAACGTGACAAATAGAATAATAATCCCTCCAAAGCACGTACAAATGCAAATAAGATTATTGTACGGAACCATAAAATTTTGATTCCCCATCCCTTGTAACAATATGGGATCTCGAGCACTTACAGTGAAACCGCAAGAGAACTTAATTAACAATATTATTGTCTGCTGTGTTTCAATTTCGACGGCCATCTTGGAATTTTTTACTGCGTAGTAAATTGTCATGACGTTAGGTTTGGTTTTATTAAATATTCACTTACAATTCTTTAGGAAAAAAGTATTCGGTTGGACTTTAATAAGAAAAAATAAAAACGTTTGTAGTTATAGGTTTGAAACAAGCCAAAATTATGAAGGATTTGTCTTTAATATCTTGGGAAAATAATGAATATTTATATAGACGGGCTACCAAAGTGCGCGCTTTTTGTAAAATTAAGAGACAGATTTGTATTTTATTTCGAAATAATAGAAACGGTTTCTTTTATTTTAGGTTCCATTTTGCTTTTTCAGTCACCACTGTATTATATTGAAAACATAGCAAGCCTTAGTTTTTGCAATTCACTTGTGTCACGATAAACTCCGTTCACTTTCTTCCTCTACGAATAAAGGGCCTACTTTATAGCATCGTCGACGCCTTTATATGTTTCGTTCCATGTTTATGTGCTCTCTTCAAAACTGATCCCGTTTTTGTTAAAGACGTGTCTACATTTCAACTCTGGCAAGTTTCCCTTTCAGCTGATGTGTGCACGACCCAAAATGATTGGGAAAAATGCCTGCGCCGGCATCCCGGGAGGCGAATTTACGATAGACAAATAGTTTCCACGCTGATGAAGTATGGCATTTTGTGTCGATGTGCCAACTCAAGTATGAAATATTTTACAGAGATAGCGCTATGGGCTCTTTGTGCCTGCTCACTGCGATAAAAAGCCGCCTAAAAATTGACCATTATGTGGGTCAGATCCGATAGATATGCGACGTAATATTTAACGATAAATGAATAGTTTATCATTGGGAATTCAAAAAAATCGCAGCGCATTTAACACAATGCGAATTGAACGCAATGCTGGATGAAATCCATACTAATATTATAAATGCGAAAGTAACTCTGTCTGTCTGTCTGTTACTCAATCACGCCTAAACTACTGAACCAATTTTCTTGAAATTTGGTATGGAGATATTTTGATACCCGAGAAAGGAAATAGGCTACTTTTTATCCCGGGAAAATGACGAAAGCCCGGAAATCCCACAGGAACGGGAACAATGCGGGTTTTTCTTTGACTGCGCGGGCGAAGCCGCGGGCGGAAACCTAGTATTAAATACAAAAGGAATTTATGTTTTAACTGTACTCATGTGAGAGCTATTAAAAACATTGTTCAATTCCGTGTAATTGAAATTCCCGATCTAACGCTCAAATAAAGTAAAATTAATTCTACATTGTGAGAAGAAATTATATTAAAATAGTTGAACAAAAACGCAGTTGAGTTGGAGTTTTAACATAATTTGCGTAATAACATTTTACATTAGTGAAATTTTGATATTTAGATCCGTGAAGCGTTTATAATGCGGTGTCCACACGATGGACTTTCTATACAATTCGCATGACAGTTATAATTTAATTGCAAGTAGCGTTTTACTCTATTAAATTATTAAACTTGAAAAGACAAGAGAAATGCGACGGTAGAATCGTCTAAAACAGAAACGATTTGTAGTTGGATTATGTGGTAAATATTTTAATTCTAATTGTATTAAATTGACATTCTAGTCGTTTTAAAGATTAAAAACAATATGTACATTTCATCCATTCTACCTATGAGGATAACCTCTTTCTTCAAAAAGTTTTAACATAGTTGAATGCTGTTTGCTCGCCTCTAATTAAAAATGGCTTTGTGAATTTTAAATCGAGGAAAAATAAAATAAAAATTTGCTTTTATTTTCTCTAAGAGTAATAATGAATAAATTGTTCGGATAAGTTAAAAAACCGGCCAAGTGCGAGTCGGGCTCGCGCACAAAGGGTTCCGTAGCAGCAAATATAATAAATTACAGTTAAATCAACCTATCTCAAAAACTATAAGAGATACTTTGATCAAACCAAAAATCGTTGAAAGAGTTAATTAGCATGCATCACCTCTATTTTTTTTAGAATTTTATACCCCGTAGTTATAAAAATAGAGGGGGGGGGACATACTTTTTACGACTTTGAGAGCTGATATCTCAAAAACCGTTCACTTTAAGAAAAATGTTTTTTAGAAAACTTTATATCATTTTAAAAGACCTTTCCATTGATACCCCACACGGGTATGTACATCGAAAAAAAAAATTTCATCCCTCAGTTACATGTATGGGGGGCCCCACCCCCAATTCTTTTTTTTACTATTTAGTGTCATATTTTTGTAGCGGTTCATACAACACATATTCCCATCAAATTTCATCACTGTAGTACTTATAGTTTCCGAGTAAATCGGCTGTGACAGACGGACAGACGGACAGACGGACAGACGGACATGACGAAACTATAAGGGTTCCGTTTTTGCCATTTTGGCTACGGAACCCTAAAAAT
>CAJQZN010035945.1:0-19032 GCA_907164685.1 Colias eurytheme | reverse complement strand
ACAGTAGTACCCACCTCAACGCTTCGCTTATGAGGCGTGCAATACACGCTAAGAATAAGATATGTAAATAACATCATTTAACCGAGTTTGTCTAATCTATCTAAAATTGCATACGTTATAACCTAAGTATTCAGGGTCACAAACACTTAAAATTAACCATAAAAATTATCGAAGCGTTTAAAGTTTAAACTAATACGATTCCGTATTTCCTCAACACGCAAGCCTAAAGTAATCTCGCGAATTTCTTATTTTTAGCATTTAAAATTCGACACACGCTATCAAGTCAAACCTGTTCCTTGCACCCATTAGATAACCTTGCTTATCCAACGTGAAGTTAAACAAAATATATTTATACAACAAGCAATACACATAGCTGTGACTTGCGGCTTCATCCACGAACTAAAACTTCCCTATGTCCCTTTGTACGCTTAAATCTTTGAAACTACGCAACGGACTTTGATGCAGTTTTTTTTAATAGATAGAGTGATTCAAGAGGAAGGTTTATATGTATAAAAACATCCATTAAATAGTGGAGAAGTACTGTTATTTTTGAGGTTTCTAATGTGATGTCGTAAAAAATTACATTTATTCCGCTTACATTGCAAACGCAGGCTGAACCCTACGAGTTTTATCAAAATAATGTACTAAGTATTTATACACATTGAAAAGGTCTACAGAAAAGTCCGCGATGGTATATGTCTATCTCTTATGGATAACCCACAATAACTTATTTTTGTCATTTACTTTTTACGACAAATAATGGCTAATTTTCGAAGCGATTTTAACCAATACAGCATTAATCCTTAACCAATTAAATACCTTGAATACATTGTTCATTTAATATAGATCTATATGGCCCTTTACACCGTATGATTTAAGTGAATATTTTCGAAGATATTACAGATTTAAAAATTGCGGGACGTAGCGTATGCGGCGGTACCGGCCGGCCGCCCGGCTATCTATTTTATACCCGTGCGAAGCCGGAGCGGGCCGCTATGTTTTTATATTGTACAACGTTCACAGTTTTTCTGTAGTGTATTTAGTACCAGCATTGCACCCGTGCGAAGCCGGGGCGGGTCGCTAGTTAATGATATGAAGAATTTTTATATGGGCTTTAAAGGTATATACCTATGTCGAGTTAAATACTGACTAGCTTTATTGCGTTGAGTGCAAGTTCGATTTTGGATTTTGATTATTTTGTGATGAACGTTTTTTAGTGTTTGTTTTATATAACATGATTTATAGCTTCGTAATAAAAAAAATAATTACATATTGAAATGGTTTGCTGGTTCGTAATAATATGTAAATTGATTTTTATCATTCATTAATTGAATTAACTACGTAAGTAATATAAGTTATGAATTATTAATCGCAAGGTAAAATAACCTTTAATGCCTACCTTTAAAGGTCCTCCATGTAGGAGGGCTCGGTCCTCTCAAATTCAGATCGTGGTCAACCGCAGAGTGAACTTTAGATATTCACTATTCTATATTATATATATTGTTATAAACTAAGGTGTTGTGTACAACATTGTTTATAATATCTATCTATATATATGTTACCGGAAATGTGTGTAATCCGTCATTGTATACAATTCCTAGGAAATGTATGTAATTCCTAAAATCGCACGGAAATGTGTGAAATAAATTATTTTATACACATTTCCTAGGAAATCTGTACATTTCCTAAATAGCGATCGGAAACGCAGGAAAATTGTATATAATCTGGCCGTTTACAAACGGTCGGCATTTTGTAGTAACTATGCCGATAATTCGTAATCAGAAATTTTTGGTTTGGATAAGGGGGTGGGTTAGGTTAGGTTCGTGTTTTTTAAAACTACACAGAAATAGGAACCCCACGAAGTGGGGCTCCGTCGGCTCGCGTCCCTCTTTTTGTAGAATTTTGGAAAAAGACGAATTTTCGGCATATTAAAACAGCTAGCCGTAATTTAATACGGCGGATTATACAATCCGACTGCGCCAAATATACGCGGGGACAGCGGGACGAGGGGACTGATTACTTGCCAAATGAAAATTTGATTTTATAAGAATAAATATAAGTTGATTTTGTGATATTTACGTTAAAAGTTAGATAGTTGATTTTTAAAATGTTAATTAAGTAGTAAGATAATATTATGAACATAATATTATTATAATTTTACGGTATGTCGTATGACCCGATTGTATCAATAAGAGCTATAATAAAAAAAAATAACAACGTGTTTTATTACAGAATGCATTTAGCCATTTACTTTACACATTTCCTAGTACGATATTGGAATTGTATACAATTCCTAGGAAGATTATACATTTCCTAGGATATGCATACATTAAATAGTTTTTTAAACAATATTTTATAATTTACGTGTCAACACCCCTGCATGCCCGGGTCAAAACTGGAAATAAAAAAAATATAGCCTATGACACTCATAGATAACGAGTCTTTCTTTCTTTCTTTCTTTCTTTATTTAACTCGGGTGTAAAGAAGCTTTCTACTAGTAAATAAACTTTTATAATTGATCCAGAAGGAGAATTATTTTGTATTAAGACACATATTTTCTGGACACTTTTTATCTCTACCGTCATTTAGCAATATATAAATAGTAATTTTAATTACTTACCATAAGTAAAGCCCTAGAGATCTATAATACTCTTAAAAAAATAAGCCAAATAATTATGTGCTTTGACCAAAGTTTTGACTACACACTGACATAACATACTACAATTACATATATAACATAACATACTCTCAAGTGCTACATTGGTTGAATGCCCTTTCGACCGCTGATCGGTCAAAAACCTAAACAAT
Source organism: Colias eurytheme (assembly GCA_907164685.1). NCBI lineage: Eukaryota > Metazoa > Arthropoda > Insecta > Lepidoptera > Pieridae > Colias > Colias eurytheme. Next base: position 16,224 of record CAJQZN010035945.1, on the reverse strand, counting down.
TAGCACATTATTGCTCTCCCTTCAAGAATGAGTAATCGCTAATTACTTCACATTATTTTAGCACTTACAAGCAAGTATTGTATCATATGGAACGGTTTATATGAGAGTTTATTCCTAACAAATGTGCACGTAAAACGAATTAAAATTGTTTGGTACTTTAAACGTGGCATATTAAACGTTTATAAATACGTTTGTAAAATTAACTATTGTAGCACACTCAAACTCAAAAAATCAATATTTTTTCCAATAAATTTATTTGATTTCAATGTAAATATAACTTAAAACCTGTTTTAGAAACAAAAAAACCATTTGACATATTCATAGTAAAGTATGAAGTAGGTATCGTTAGCACACAACGTGAATGGTAGTTAATTTGTTTTAAAATTATGAATACTAATAGATATTATAATCTTAGGATATAATATTTTTTACATTCATTATGTAGTGTCACGTCATTTCATAAACGATTAACCCGGCGTCATTGTGGTAGAAAACAGATACGCGAACGTTGAGGTGGGTCAATATTACCCATATATTTTATAGTTGTTATTTTTAAACTTTTTAAGAAAATTAGTTTTCTGTTTTATTATTATAGGTTATAGGTATTCTGGTTTTGATAATATAAAATAAAAATAATAATTAACCAACGTTTTATTCACTTTAATCAACTTTGACATAAACTCATAAAAATAGGAACAAAATATAGACCTCTTACGTTTTCATCTCATTACTACGCTAATAACCAGTAATTTTGGTTATTAATAGCATTTTTATAAACTTAAGTCTAAATATATTAGAAAAAAACTTAAACAAAGCTAATTAGAATCTTCGTTGTAAATGAAATCAATACAGAAAGCCATGATGCGTTCAGGACAAATAAATTTAGGGCAAGCTTGACAAAAATATTTTTTTTTTACTATTTTTATTTCCGGACACACTTAACATCTTTTGCGGGAATTGCAGGTGGCTTCTCTGATGATCCACCAATAAATTTTCTGATTCTTTTGCCCATTTGTCATTGCTATCGATCAATTCCTGGCGAATTTTCAAATGTTCTAAGACCAGAGCAAGACCCTAAGTTTTTCAATAAATTACGTCGCTTATCGTTTGGTTTGTTTTTATTTATGCGACGTATTATAAGCGCATTAATTCCTGTATGTCCAACATGGCATAAAAATTGCCAGGGGCCAACTTTTGGAGTTACGACTCACATCATATGAGGTGCAAAGATCATCAGCGACGTCAACCCCATATTTAGTTTTATTGTAAAAGGTATTGAATTCGGGTTTTCGCTTTTCTCCGCTTGAAACACACTCCGCACTCTAACATGATCCTCTTCTTCTACTTCATCATCATAATAAGGTAAGTCTGAGTCAGACAAGAGTCTAAACCCGCCATGATACGTGATATTTTCTATTCTATCCATTTATAGTACCTATTTTATAATAAATACCTGTTGGACAAACAAAAACATTAAATTCACTGAAACAAGCAAAGAAATGTTTGCAGACACCAAGAAATCATACACAACAGTAAAAATCGATAACTTGGCCATGGCGCGAAATTGTTACATCAATTGTGAGGATGGGTCATATTTACCTTTTTCGAAAATACACGCATGTAGCTCCCAGTACACTCGACGTCGAAAGGATTTCACTTCGAAAACGTTTAATCTACATTATTAGCTCCAGCTACTACAAAAAACAGCACAATCGTGCACATAATTACAAAAATATTGTAAATTATAAACAAGCAGGGTCATTTTGACCCAACCTCAATGACGCCGGGTTAACGTCAAAACAAAGACAGGCTAATATAATTAATTATTTCTTTTTATTACCTTCATGTTTGCCGTTGGGCGTGAAATTATTTAGGTCATATACATTTGGTTGAAGCTCAATTTATTTATTTTTTTCAATATTTCGATAAAAATAACCCTTTTTTTATTTGAAACGAAATATGCAGTTTGGATAATAAAATATATTAAATGATTGTTAACTACAAAATAATTTGAACATATTATTTGTGAGTTCGATTAATTTTTATCCCAATAGTATCAAGTCAATAACCTTCCATGTGCAATTGAGTAACAACTGTCATAGATAACAGCATATTCTTCTCTATTTAAGTTTACATACAGCAGTAACATCGTGAATTCGAATCCCGGTAGGATTATTAAAAATGTTTGCTCTATCAGGACACAAAAGGCTGTTGACACTGGTCACTGGTCACTGAGACACTGGTCCGTAAAGAAAGTCGATTAGGGAATCATATTATATTGTATTCTGCCCATACCATATTAAGTATTATTTACCAACTTTTGTTTTTGACAGTACCACCTATAATAAACTATTTACTCGTGTATTTGCCTCATTAACATACACAATTTATAGCATAATGTATGTAAGTAGTAAATATTCGAATGACATTCAAGTAAAATCACGATATGACATCAGTAGGTCGGGACAGGTTATAACACAAATATGGCTAAAGAGGTCAAGTGCATTATCCATAATCTTATCTGTTTGCCATTTATTATATAAATAGCTCAGTTATATTCGTGAAGTACAAAATATTATCTCTAAACTATGAATCGGTTAGAAATTTACGGCCTTATACAAAAAAATTAGGGTTTCTAGGTGCCTGTCCTGACAATTTTTTTTGTATAATAATATAATATAGAATTTTCACTCATTTATATTATTTTTGTTTGGGCATTTATTAAATCATTCAAATGACTGCTTCATATAGAATATAAAGTTTAAATAAATATTGCAGACTTTATTTACTTATTATTTAGTTGCGCACTTTACAGTCATATAGTTTGATCTGATAATCATAAGACGACGATAAAACACTTCGTATGCATATGTCGTGGCCATATGGTAGATTTGCTAACTAAATTGGCCATTTTATGAAATGAGCAAATCTACGATATGGCCACGACACATACATCAGAAAAAGTACTTAGCAAGAAACTCTCTTCTTCAAAAAATAATGACTTAGTTATACTCAAACTAACATTCAGAAACGTGTTTTTGCTCAAGCAGGCAATGATCCATAAATTATGTTTTTACTCGTCCAAATTATCATAATAATTCCTTGTTTTTTTGCATAACATGTACAAACGGCTTAGCAGATTAGTTTTGTAATAGCTGAGATAAAAACCTAATGAATATCTTGGTCATATAAATACCAGGAGATACGTATACGCTGATATTATTCCTCCCGACTTGTATTCATAGGTACATATATACTTTATAGCCCCCATCAAGCGATTCCGGGGCTATTACCGTCAGATCAATCACTTTTACGGGCCCCAATTCAGAAGCAATTTTAACCATTATTGTACAAATCATAAGATGTTATATCGCTTGCAGTAAATAAAGGTACAAATTGATGATTGCTCGTAGGTGTAAAATCATTATGTCAGCAAGCGTTGACAAGGACGAGGTAGCGGTTTTTTGTGTGGGTTTAATGTCTTATGTAACTGAGAATTGATGAAAACTATAGAATTATTTAAGTACAATTTGTATCTACTGAGATTGCCTTCTCAGTATGTTGAACCACAGACTAATAATAATATACTACGTATGTTGAACTTATGACCAAGAAGATAGGTAATCAACATTGATATTTGCAAATAATGACAAAGAAAGTAGAAGATCAAAATGAATATCTTTTGAAGCTATCAAAACATTTGAAACCTGTAAAACTAAATAATAAACATAGGTAGTAATTGTTTACTTTTTGTTGCAAATTGCAATGTCCATTTATGTGTTTACAAACTTTGAATAGGTAGGTAGCTATGTAATTAAACCCCGTAAAATTGTATTGATTTCGAAATTCCCAGTAAATATAATCTTTACGTAGGAATTATGCTATACCTACATCTTCAAAAAAAATTTACGTGAATTATACTAAGAATGGTCCTAAGAATGGCATCCATTATTTTCGGCGGTTTACTTCGACAGTTCACACCTAAATGATGAAACATTATAAATATAGATTGGCACATACCTACTATTCACTTCTAACGAAACATTAACAGTCCCACGTGAGGCAGTAAAAATAACGTGTTTGTCCACTCAAACCCGTGGGCGAAGCACGCCCGCCCGGCGCCCACAAAGGTTTTGCAACTAAAGGCGCCGCAGTTCCTACCCTATTTGCTAGACTAGAGAAAGGGCTACACTAAAATGACTGCACTATAATAATATAACTAATGTACCTATGTAACATAACAATGTTCGATAGGGAGGATCCTGTTGAAAGAAATATGAAGATAGTAATTATGAACTCGAATAAGTAATTTGGATTCGTAATATCAATAAGAAATGGCAATCACTAAATAAGGAGCTTATGTCAATAAATATAAAAAGTTAGTCTACATTGTTTTGTATGATATGAAGGAAAGTCAGAATTCAAAAAACTTTTTAGGTCACGGTTCTGGATATGCACTCGGAAATATTTATTCTGGATTCCTTGAAGCATGTTTTGCTTATTTCTTTAAGTTTCAAGAGCACGTAAATTGTTCCAGATTGAGACCGCTTGAAGGTTGAATTTCCGATAAAAATAGAAGAAAACTAAGCTCATTCTTGTTCTTAATTTAAAAACGGTGTTAGGGAATGTCTGGAAATGTTGTAGACTGCATAAAGCATTTGATTTTTTTATTATAACTTGTATGTTTAACAAAAAGTAGTTCAAAAGTAGCCTCCCTACTTAGGTACTAGTTACTACGATCACAGTATTACCATTATGCTACGATCATAATCTATAGGCTCAAGGCTGAATAACATTTTAGCCATAGACCAATTTTCAATAGAAGAAAATACAGCATATACCGGTACATACCTAGGTAGTAACTCAAAAGAAAAAAATTAAAAAAATCGAATTTTATATAAAGACCCATCTTCTGCAATTGTGAGTAATGACTAATGACGCTGTGATGACTCAAATATTTCTTAATTAAATAGCTTGTTCACAATTCAAAATAAATCTTATTCAATTCACCACACCAATATTATGACCCAACACGTAATAATAAAAACACATTTATCACGACTTATTCTGAGCGACTTCTAAGAAATTGGTTCATTAGGCACATTCTATATTAAATCGTGAATTTCGTGTTACCAAGGGACAGAATGTAAATCAAGTAAAAAGGTATAGATAGGTGACCAAAACAACATTCTATCTTTCAAAACGGAACACTAACGCACACACGATTAGATGGCACGATTCAACAGTCGTGAGCGAAAAAGAGACTGAAGTAAAATGTGGCCAAATAGCCACATTTTGACATGCTCTTGTAGCTGTAATAACTAGTCTAGTATCTACATGGTATCTACACCTTCTTACTTTTAATATCATTTATGGAAATAATTCGGAAGTGACACCTACGTGTTTTGTCTTTTTCTTGTTTATGCAAATATTCTGTTAACATTTTCCCTCACCCACACTTGTTTTCAAGGAGGATCGGTTTGTGAATGAGAATTTGTCTTTACATAACCTTGCTGATGTCACACCAGGTGCTATAGTGTATAGTAACAATAAATATGAGAATTGTGTGTTTACTGTTTGGCTTTGTTTTGTATGTTGATAAATGATAATCTTCACAAACGTCAAAACATGTTTTTGGCTTAGTAGTAGATTTTAGATAAGTAAATTATATTTGATAAAGCCAGAACTAACATCGTATCAAGCTCTTTTGAAAGATTATATACGGGTATAAATAAAATTCTAGGTACATAATATTATTTCATCTTGTGGTTTATTGTCAGGGGTTCAAAGAATACATATTACAGTCCGGTGTTTTAAATAAACCAAAATCCAATCCTGTTTTGCATACGCCACGGCCGACATGTTTAACTGCCATGCCATTGAGATGAGATATCTTGTTTCTGAAATAAAAAAAACACTTTATAAACCTTTCTTTATTCATTATCTTATATTCAAAGTGTTGCTTTTTATAAATTTATTACTGAGTATATGTTACAGTTTATCTTTTTTTGGTCCTTGTATTATATCTTCTAGGTATAAGATAGCAAGCAGTTTTAGTGACCCTTCAATAAAAGCCTTTCTGTTAATCCGATCAATAATCTGTGAATGTGTCAAATTTCTTCCAGATCTGCACAGCCATTTTCATGCGTAGGAGTACCATACATTCTTTACTATTGTGTTTACAATCGTAGTACGAATAGTTTAAAGTATGGGCATGGGTACAGATTGCTTAATAGTTTGGTATGGGGCTTCACTTGTCCTAGTGACCTTAACTGGGTATAAATAATGTAACGAAATTAACAACCATTCATAACTAGACGCAAACCTACATCAATTTTCTCTATTAAAAGCCCATTACTAGATCTCGTTAGAATCGTGAGTAGTGACATGCATATTGCAACCAAGTGGTTTAAATATTACTATGACATCAGTGTGAATATGACTGGCTACGAATTTATTGGATTTAATTCCATTTTAATACTTAGGTACCTATATATAAAATTCATTCATGTTGCTCTATAATTTTATACTTATATCTGTTTTACCCCGTTCAAATCTTTTTACATGACAAAAAGTGTCCTATAAAATCTTCCTTCTTCTATCTACATCTGTATAAAAATCCATCAAACTCCCTTCAATGGCTGAATCAAGAAAATATCATCAGGCGAAGTTGACTCTACATGTGTAACGGACTGGAATGAAACAATGCTCAAATCAATCACACATCGACATTTACTCAAAACATCTGATTATAAACAGCTTAAACATGAGCTTATTTCTCTTCTGTGTGGTCCACAAAGAACATCTTTGTTACAAGCATGTCCAAGAGGAAAGAGAGGTATGTAGACGGTAGACACATGTGCTAGAGAGGGAAAGGAGATGTGCAAAAATAAACGAAAACGCGTTCAGCGATGATGTCATACCTCAAGACGGATAGCGGTCAAGGTACCTGGGATGAATCCGTAAAGCTGAGGAATCGTAATATTGTTTGTGGCTAAAAATACTTTTTATGGTTACCTACTCAAGTGAATATATGAGTTAATATACTGGTAACATGCTTATTGTTGTGTGTGTAACTTTTTGTACTAAAACTTTTTAGGATTGCCCAATATTCAAAATATGATTTTTTTCTAAAACCTACACCAAATCTAAACACTCTCTTGCGTTTCACAGCACGTGTCGCGACACACGGTAATAATAGCACAGATAAGTAAATAGTACCTAATGCTACTAGTATATATGTATAGTATTATATTAGTTAATTATCTGTGGTAATACGAAAATCATTTCACGAAATTCACTATATCATAGCGTGACGGAGAACCTTACCATATCTACAAAAAACATTTTGTCAATATGCAATTGTCAAATGTAAAAAAAAATATAGCAAAAGCAATGTGTATAGACCAGACAGAGAAGACACTTCACTTTCCAATAACCTTAAACTCAAAAACAGCCCTAGTTCTAAGAAAAACAGCATCCTACAGGCTACATTCGTCACCACATGCGCAGGCGCATGTTGAATGAATGACGCAAGCGCGCCCACGGCTATTGCCACACAACCTTTATTGGAAAGGCATTTGGTTCATGATTTATAAAAAATATTAGCAATAAATTAGCTGTTATCAATATTAGTATAGCAAACAGACATACATCATCATTATACAAAATAGACTTATATACATATAAAAGAAAAAATTGTGAAGACAAAATATATACGTCGGCCCACGAACATTGAATATATAATATTTAATTCATAAATTCTTCCTATTTTTTATTCCTAACTAACTGATTACTGACTTACTAATTACATAGTTGATTATGGAGCCGACAAATATTTTCCTGTATTCGAATTTCGAGCAAAATAACATACCTACACGCAAAGTTAAGATAGTCCGAACTTTTACTGTAATTTTTTGTTATTTTTCTAACCACAAGCAGTTGCTACAAAGTATGTATTATGACCTAATGTATATTATAGCTAGCATGAGCATATTATATAGGATTTCATTGCCTAGGTACTTTACTATAATATTTTTCTTATAAATATTTTTTTATTTTAACGTTTTTATACCATATTTCGTTTATGGTATATATAAAGCAAATTAATATATTATGTATCCGCATTATTAAGAAAGCTTTATATTTCGCTCCTTATGCAGAATAATCATGCATCTAAAAAAGGTTTTTCTGTCTTATTATGCTAAATGTATTTATCAGGATACGAATATAATATATTTTGTTCAGTTTATGGTCATAATGATTCTCGATAAGCTGTTCTAGTCATTTTATTTTACTTGAAAATAATCGCTGTAATGTAAAAATATGTACCTAATAATCCGAAAACTTGTACACATTTTAATAAATAATATTGGAGGCTTTGTAATAGAAAGTGAAAGCAAGGTAGGATTTGATACGAGAAAATAAACAACTGAAATAAGTATTCAATTTCCAACAAAAACTTAGAATAAATGAATGAAATACGTCAAGTTACCTAACTTTTCACCATGTCAAAACGTCTTAAAAACCTTACAAAAGCTACAACCAGTCTCCAATATCCCATCACAACACATTAATTAGCACACGGCAGTAGTTGATCTAATTTTGTCTAAATTACCGCTCAAATGATGTAACTGGAGCGGACTGGACCGTATCTCATCTTTGATCTTGTGTTACCATTTAACCTCATGAATTTAGACTTTAAACGTGTCGTATTGCATAAGTTAATTTTGTCTATAGAAATGTAGAAATAGTATAGTAGTTAGGTATTACATTATCTGTGATAAGAAATGAATTTTGTAGTTAAAGTAGTGTGTAAAATAAGATATTAGAGTAAGTGTGTGGAGGTATTTAAACGCTTTAATAATGGTACCTACTTATGACAAATTTTTAATATATTTTGTCCATCTCGCAATCTGTCTATTTTTTCCTTAGAGCAGTGTTAATGCCCTCAGATTTGTTCCGACTAATTTTTGCAGAGACAAAATTGGCAACCGATTTTACAGATCGACTAAGTTTGGCCACTTTTATGTCTGTAAGAGATATTGGGATACTCGAAAAAAAAAACCGAATTTAACCAATCAGTTCTTGAAGTAAAAGTGCCGTTGAATCTGGTTAGTGATCTATTTGGTGATCTTGGGATCTTTGACTAAAATCATCTAGACTCTAAAGTCTAAAGTATATACATAATATTATATACTTTGTAACTAAGTAGATACTTACCCCTGAAGAATATCTTGATTTTGGGATGTCGAAAAGTTCCATTTAAACTTATGAAGAAATGAAATATAGTTTATTCTAAACCACTTCAATAGTATTCACCTACATACAAATCGTAGGTATATTTGGATCTTACACGATTTTATAGTCTTCGATCAGCAACCATGAGACGTTGATATATGGATTTCATCCTTACTCCATTGGGATAAATTTCAAATTGCTGTAAGAATATACATTATACATATTGATTTCGACAATGTTTATACAGTGGTTAGCTAAGTATTAACACATTGGTATGATGGAATCGGATTTCAACACGGATTTAGTGTAAGTCCTTATTTAATTTTTAAATATTTACTAGGTGTACGGTAAAATGGTTAAAGTGTGGGCATAGGATTTGTAGAGTCGAGAAGTACTAGGTTCGATGTAACAGGTCTGGTGGAATCAAATAAAAACTTATTTCGTTCTGCTAACACAAACACTAAACAAGGCTTACCATACTAGCTCTACACCCGCGGCTTTGGTCAAATGAAAACCCGTATAGTTCCCATTCCCGTAGGATTTCTGGTATAAAACGGTCCACATAAACAGAAAAGACATACTTTTCTCAGGTATCAAGTTATCTTTGTACCAAATCTTATTAAAATCGGTTTAGTAGTTCAGGCGTGAAGAGACAGACAGACAGATGCACACGCAGTTATTTTTGCAAAAAAGAATTACGCAGTATGGATTTGTCCATAACGTGAAATGCATCTGTCCCATATCTCACACTATCTCCAACAACCCATACAAAACAATTTCCTTTCGTTCGTTTTGTCATATCATTTTACTAAATAAGGACATAAACTCATTAATATTCCTTACAGCAACAATTTAAGTGATACAATTTTATAATTTATTCACAGTATGCTAATTAGGCATTGTGTTGACAAGCGATTGACGGTCAGGGTTAGTTTGGACGTTAGTTATGTACAAATTATATTCTTTTTACTAATTACGCATCTGACTTTGTCTGCGAAGCGAGGATGTCGCATTCGTATTACGAATATTTATCTATGGGTTGATGTGACGTCTATTTCCAGTGTGAAGAAAAGACGGAAAAAGACAGCTTCATAGCATCTAGTGCCATTACTTCCCCACTCTGGAAATGTACCTCCTGATCGCTTTTCCTGGAACAAAAAGGGTCTCGCTAACCTTCATAGGTTATAATCTCACCCTCGACTGCAGAGGCGGCTCGCCCTAAGGAGCGCTGGTGCAGTGAACTCCCATAAATAATTATAATAAAATCATACTCCTTAATTTAATTATTAACATTAATTATTACTATTTAAAATCAATCGTAATCTTTAAAACTACTGTTAATACCAATGAATATATCCATCATTCCATCATCCCATACACCTGTATAATACCTACTGTATTATGTAACACGCGAAGCGGTGCGCTCACGATTGCGCTCCAATGAAAAAAGATTTAGTACATTTCCTAATACGAAATCCAATAGGAGTGAAAGAGAGGGTTTTGCCAGAGCCCTGCGCGTGAAACAAAAGATTTTCTATGGAAAAGTAGCAAAATTCGGTGCGCCGCACCCGCAAACGTTGCCGGTTCGTTTTTACCGCCCGGCAGGACAGCGATTGCGACGTTGCCAGTTGCTACGTCTATAATATAAACAAACACTCGACTCTCGAGTCAACTTCAATGCACGCGCGCGATTCATGCAATTTTCTAATTAAAATTATAAAATACGTGTTGAAATAGCCTGTACTTATCCATCGAGATATATTACTAGAGGGGTTATTCCAAACAAAAACATTGCGCGCGGCCGATGTGGTGGGGTACGTGTGGAACGAGCGAGGCGTGGCTTCAAGTTCAAAGATTAAGCAATGCGTGCAGATGCGACACATTGTGCAATCTGTTTACTCGGTACTATCTGGTGGTACTGATACTAGGGAATTAATAAAACGAGGATTTTATATTAAACTATGTATTTTAATTTCCTTTAAATAATATCAATTTATTAAGCTTTTGTCGTTTTGTGTAGTAATCAATAGTTTTATCAGTTTTTGCTTCATAATGTAATTTAAATGGATACGATGATTCAATGTTGATGGCGTTTACGTATAAGAAACTCACATTTTGAAAAATCTCACGCGAGATTCGAGGATGGGGGAGGGGTTGAATAAATTCTCACGACATCTCACCAGGGGGGGAGGGAGGTGCAGAAAATTTAAAAAAACACCTCACGTAATTTATGGACGCCCCCTTACTCGATCACAATTTTTGTAACTTTACTATAAACGGAACTACATTTAAAAATATACTTTATTTATTGAGTTATAAGGTTGCTTCCATTCTGTTTATTTACATTCTCAAAAACATCAATCGCTGCAGAGGTGGCTTGCGACAAAGGCGGCTTGTGTCAAAGGCCTCGGCGATATCATTTAAGAACATAATATTATGTACTTTAGGCAAACTTGTTATAAGATCTATTTTACTTTCTTATTAGTCCATTTGACAAGGATATTGGGTAAGATACCTATTGGAATAATTTTATTATTATGTATGTACTTATTAAATCCGCGAATAAAAAAAATTTTTAGTCGTGAATATAGAAATTGGGTCGCATTTTTTTAATCCGCGAATAGTGAAAACACGAATAAAGGAAGCGCAATTAAGGAACTTTTACTGTATTAGTTTCTGTGAATGTTGTGTTTATTTGTAATTGTTGTGCATAATAATTTATAAATCCTATTGGAACAACTATTGATTAGGCTTTTTTTAATAAATAAAAATAGGTAAATAAATAAATATTACTTAATATAACCTACCGTTTTACTTTGCGTAGTCGGGTAAAAGTATAAATATTTAGGTACTACACCACGGTAATCTTTCCTAGTAGATATTGTATATACATAGTTAAAAAAATCCAGTTACATTTTTTAACAGACTCATCGATAGTGTCACGTCTGTGCTGTTAGTCTATGAAAAATGGCGCGAAACGCAGAACGCGTGGTGATTTTTCGCAAAATGATAACAATATTAGTAAAATGCATGACTTACTCATAATAAGGAAACTTACTGGTGAAAAGTCACTCCTCGGGCTTTGTTTGTATTATGGGAACTGTTAAAACAATATCTAAGCAAACACGAAGGCATTTTGAACAGAGCAATAACACGTGTTGACGCGACAAGCGGGGGGCACAGTCCGACACAGACTAAAGAGACTTGTGATTCTTACCTCTAGCTCGTGTTAAAGAGAGTGTAGTAGCGATCGCCTCTCTAGTACGTAGTACATTCTATCTCGATGTACTTATCAGTATTACTTGTGAGTGTTAAAATGAACAATAATTATAATGTGGCGTTCATTAAAAAGTGTGATAAAACGTTACAAATTCGGCTTAAATGTAAAGCTAAGGGACCGCCACGGCCTGAACTTGATCTTACGCAAAAATGTACGACAAAAACGAAAACATATACGCGTGTGTTTAAATCTGAACAATATGTAAAAAAAACCGTGGTTGTGTGGTTGTGATGAAAGCAACAACAGATATTTACGAATGTCTTGTCGCTTTAAGTTATAGATATTTTTGCACACCAAAAAGAAAGACGTATGTAGGGTATTTCCTTTATAAGTAATTTTTTTGATAAATGTACTGCTTTACACCATGTATTTAAAGTGTTTTATTTCAAGTGAACACCCATAAAAGTTGTCACGAGCCGCCTCTGCCCTCGAGGACTTATATATATCGTTCAAGATATAGCACAAGAATCCTACAACCCGCCTTTGCAGACGGTTGTTTCTAATTAACTAAAAATTATATTTAGCTCAAACTCTGAAAAAATTTCAACAGCGCGATTTAGAAACGATCATTATTTATTTCAACCCTATGCTTAGCATAGAAAGGTCTATATTGCGATACTATTCTCGTCTTACGTCTGTCGTGTAACGTGTTAATTTTAATCTACCCTCCTATAAAACAACAATAATTGATTTTTATTGGTTGAATGTTTGTTGATCAACATAGGTATTATTATGATGAATAATTGCTAATAATTAAATGATTTTTGATAGATATAATCTTTCTATCTTTTATAGATTTATATTCAATTTTTTGTGTTTATTTTATGTTAGCTTCTTTTAAATGCATCATTTTTTATTTAATAAGAAAACATTATATTATTGTAACAAAATTATACGTCTATAAACAAGTACATAACTATTAATAACATAAACGGACGATCGTAACTTCCTGACACAGGCATATACATATATGTATTGTACCTATATTGTGCCTATGTCATTCTTAGTTCTCATATAATTATATATAATTATGAACTACTTAGTAAAATATTCTATTAGTCCATGGTAAAATTTAACAAAATAAGTCGTTGAAAGAAAGCCAGAGCTTTATGCCAAAATTCATTAAAAAAATTCCGAATTAAAAGAGGGGTCGATGTAACCAAATCGGTTATAATATGAACTTCGAGTGATCACACTTGGGGTTGAGTGGTCGCGATGTTAGAGGGCCCGAACCATACCCAATGATCGCGACTCGACTCTTCCCCTGGGCAGGGAGATTGCCTCCACGGCCTCAAATGCTATGCTATATGCACGCTATATGACTGTGACGTGCGATACGTCACCGAGATTAGACTTTCGTCCCATCTGAATGGCGCCACCTTGGACCAGCGTGGCGGACTGGTTCCACTCGAAGCTAGGACCCCGATGGTATTCTAGCTTTGGGTGTATAACATGCGCGGGGATGAAAAAATTTCGCTTGCGCGATTCAGAGTGGTGCATGTTTTTTGGATTTATAAGGTTTTATTTGTATAGTTATTAGTTTAACTACAATTTCGTAATATAATAATATGAATGAGTATCAATTATCAACACAAAATTGTATAATGTTTTTTAGCACTTCTATAGCACTGTTTTTATAAAACGTTTTGAAGAAATCAAACTGTTTTGTAATAAATCATCAAAATATTATGTAGTAGTTCTGAGAAAAAAAGAATTCTTCCATTTATTATATAATGTGTGAATTTAGTTTAATTTATACATCGAGATATATGATATCTCGATGAATTTATAACGGATTTTTTCCTGCTCAAGAATGACAATTTATCTAGCTACTAGTTATTATTCTGTGGTTTTACCAAATATTTTAAGTGATTTTGAATCAGTCTCCACCGAGAATCGAACCTAGAACCACTCAGTTTTCTCACGCCCTATTCCAATAAATAATAAAACCGGCCAAGTGCGAGTCGGGCTCGCGCACAAAGGGTTCCGTAGCAGCAAATATAATAAATTACAGTTAAATCAACCTATCTCAAAAACTATAAGAGATACTTTGATCAAACCAAAAATCGTTGAAAGAGTTAATTAGCATGCATCACCTCTATTTTTTTTAGAATTTTATACCCCGTAGTTATAAAAATAGAGGGGGGGGGGACATACTTTTTACGACTTTGAGAGCTGATATCTCAAAAACCGTTCACTTTAAGAAAAATGTTTTTTAGAAAACTTTATATCATTTTAAAAGACCTTTCCATTGATACCCCACACGGGTATGTACATCGAAAAAAAAAATTTCATCCCTCAGTTACATGTATGGGGGGCCCCACCCCCAATTCTTTTTTTTACTATTTAGTGTCATATTTTTGTAGCGGTTCATACAACACATATTCCCATCAAATTTCATCACTGTAGTACTTATAGTTTCCGAGTAAATCGGCTGTGACAGACGGACAGACGGACAGACGGACAGACGGACATGACGAAACTATAAGGGTTCCGTTTTTGCCATTTTGGCTACGGAACCCTAAAAAAATACACTCATGTTTATATTATCACGTAGTATATTATTATTAGTCTGTGATATTATCGATATCTTATATATTTAAGTAAGTAAAGGAAACCAAAAAACATCCAAAACACATCCGCCAATAAACATTACCATACAAAGCTAAAACAAATCGTGAAAACCATAAAATTGCGATTTGCAGAAACAATTACGTCACCCCGCGATAATAATATGTAAAAATGTTTTGCGAAATGCAGACGTTAATAGAATTTAAATCTTATTTTAAAGTATCTAAGTTGTGTTTCTACTGAAGTGGTAAATGACGTCACCTCTCTGTGGTGTGTAAAGAGAAATTAATCAATTTTAATTAACAAATATTGCTACGGATTATACGTTACTTTATCATCATTTATTTAAAATGCTAAAATTCGATGGCTAAAATGAACTTTAAGGACAGCTTTAGACGAATTGTACCTATTTATCAGAATGCAAACTATAAAACTAGGCAATTTAAATACTCAGGGAAACGGGAATTTAATTTAATTTGTAGTAATTTAGGTTCACTCATTTTTTACAAAATAAAGTAGCACAATTAAATTTTATTATATTTTCCTAAAATAAACAGCTGTTTATTTAATGACAATAGCTATTTTCCATATTATTCTAATTTCTTATAATTATGTATCCTTCTTCAGAATATATTGTATTTAGTGTTGCATAAAGATTCAAGGAAATAATTATGAATCTAAGTATTCAAGTCAGTAACAGACATTGATACAAATAGCCTTCTGTTGGTCGCATATTAACACCTAACCTAAGGTCAGGAATGGTCATTTGTAGCAATAGAAAGATTACTATCTACATACTAACTACTAGTTTCATTTGTCTTTAAATTGGATAATATTATATAGAAGCATTTTAAAAGTAATGCTAAAAACATCTCCAAAGCTTTCTACCGACAGTTCTGTTGCTCCCTAAGGTTTAATTATTTTCGCGGTAAAGTGACAATTAATATGCTTCTACGTGGTATCTTTTATTGTTATACTAAAATTCATCAATATTTTTATGGATTTTGTCTATTTCACTTATTATTTAAATCGACTCTTCAGAGTAAATTACTCATTGACTGATACACTAAAAATATTTATAAGTATACTAGCTTTCCGCCCGCGGCTTCGCCCGCGCAGTCAAAGAAAAACCC
>CAJQZN010035944.1:0-17867 GCA_907164685.1 Colias eurytheme | reverse complement strand
AGTCCGCGATGGTATATGTCTATCTCTTATGGATAACCCACAATAACATTTTTTTGTCATTTACTTTTTACGACAAATAATAGCTAATTTTCGAAGCGATTTTCACCAATACAGCATTAATCCTTAACCAATTAAATACCTTGAATACATTGTTCATTTAATATAGATCTATATGGCCCTTACCGTATGATTTAAGTGAATATTTTCGAAGATATTACAGATTTAAAAATTGCGGGACGTAGCATTTGCGGCGGTACCGGCCGGCCGGGCCGCTATGTTTTTATATACAACGTTCACAGTTTTTCTGTGGTGTATTTAGTATCAGCTTTAGATTCTATTAGTCCGTGGTATCAGCATTGCACCCGTGCGAAGCCGGGGCGGGTCGCTAGTTATATTATATTTAGAAGTTCTTTTATAAATGTACCTTATTAATAATTACTTATTTATATGGAATATAGATTTTAGGTAGGTAATTATTAAGCCAGTAATAAAATGATTTCCTATAAGTTTACATTAAATATCGAGACTTAATAGTGGAAAAAGTTTGTCTTGTCTTATCTATATTTGTTTTATTTTACCATAATTTACAACGCATTGTATATGGCCTCTTCAATTCCGGAGCATAACACAAAAAAGGAATCGATAAAACAAATAATATCTTATGTAAACTTGGCTCATCTTCGTAAATCAAACGAAGGTCATTTTTTATGTTCCATAAATATTGTACTCGAGGCTTTGTTACTCAATATTTGTCTCGATGTAAATCATAACCTTATTTTCTGTCTGTCTAAAACGTATCGACAACCTAAAAAATTGTAGTCATTTGTTTACATTCTATTGTTTATAGTTTATAGCTTCAATACATTATGAGAAAAATATGTAAGTAAACAAAATAATATACTTGCAGAAATATTAATCTTGAATTTTAATATTTTTGTATAACATGAACCTAATCTGTATTTAAAATTAGATGTTCTAATTTTTAAAAACTACTTACTGCAAAGGAAAATACAATTCATATTTTTTCACAAATTCTTCATTAATTTGAAACCTGGTTGATTATAATAATCTATTATTTAAAGGAGCTTTCGATTTTCCGGGAAAAAAGAAAAAGGATCAAAATCACTCATAAGTAATTCATAATGTATCTATATACTTAGTATATATAACCCGTCCGACTGGGCCCTAGTCGGACGGGTTATATATACTATTACTATATATACTATTCCGGCCTCCTCCACTCAAGCGACAGCCCAAGCCGAGGTTCGAGATCCCCGTCAAGGGGGGACGCCCTTGCGCATGTCGCTACCAGGGTGAACCTTCAGTTCACCCACGCGTCCGCGTTAAAATGTAGAAGCCCTTCTGGCTAACATTGAGAAACACCACACAAAAAAAAATTAGTATATAAACTATGAAAATATCTTAGTGCTTCATAAAACATCATTTTAAAACATTTATTATGCATTACAAAATTGCAGTTATTTCGCCATTAATTATATTAATTTTTTGTTAAAATTTTACGTTTCTAAAACTCAATTACTTACCAGGTAAACAATGCAACTTCATCTCCGAGCTTTTTAATTTTTTTTATCTTTTAATTATAATAAATAATAATTTATGTTAAATAATGCAAGAATCTTAAACGATCACATTAATTTCCTGAATAACCTTGTCTGAGCAATGCAGGTAAAACAGGGGCACAACTAGTGTGAATAAAAAATTGCAAAGTTAAGTCCAGTGTTTTCTCTCACACATCTATTCACTGATTGATTTAGTTTGCGGACAAGAGTGTGATTCGTCTTCCGTGTCCAGCTAGATAGCAGAGGCTATTGGTCTTAGCGTAATGATATTATATAGCCTATAATATGTTGACCCGACCTGTTAGTAATTTTAGCCCGGCATGCATACACACAGACAAAAATTCTAAAGACTAATTTTAATTTAATTTTAATTTTGGCTTCGATACAGATTGCAGGTCACGCAAAGTACCATTTAAAAAAATGTTCAATGTACATTAGTTATGATATGTTTTGACTTTCTTACGATTTTATTATATTATGTATAGATTAGAACGGCACGTCATCATTACTCTATTGACCCAACCTTAGATTACAAAATAAAATACAGATGGAGCATGTCAATCATTCATCGCCCTTGTCAAAGAAAATACGAAATCAAAAACGAATACGTTCCTCCGCTAGTGCTATAGCGATTCTAGTGTCATGCAATACGTCAAAAGGGCTTTGATATTTTAGTAAAAAAATGCTGTCTTGTGATATTAAAACGCTGTAAAACTTGTTCCCGAAAACAAACAAAAAGATAAAACATCGTTTTACAGATTTTCTGTAGATTATTTGGCTTATTTAATTTTGTATACAAATAATAATTTTACAAATACGAAGGAATTCAAAACTTCAACGTATGCTGCCAGTATTTTGAAAATGAATTTGCCATTTTTAGGGGTAAAATGGTTAAAAGGTATTCGGGGTAGTGCTGTTGGATTTTTCGATCGTGAATGTGATTATTTGTATAGTGCAATAAAAGTTCATGGTCATTATTAGATTATTTTAAAAAGTATTATACATTTTTTTGTTACTTTTATAAAAAGCGTCGTTTTCGCTTGCGATTTAATTCATGTGAACACATGATGGATATGATGAAAATAAAATGTCCCGCATTCTCGACTAAAAACTACCGCTATTCGCATTCATATGTTTTGAAAAATAAAAACTTTTTTTAATGTAATTTATTTAATAAATTTAATGTAATTTATTTAATAAATTTAATGTAATTTATTTAATAAATTTAATGTAATTTATTTAATAAAAATTGAATAAAATTATTTTGTCCGTGTATAACTTTAGTAGATAGGTGATAAAATAATTTTTACAATATTATAAAATAATATCAAAAACCCGAATTTATATTAAAATAAAAATTAAAACATGACTGCTAATAATTTATGTAGCCTACGTCACTACCACCACAGCTACCTTCATAATTCAGATGATTGCAATGACACCTCATAAGTCACAACTCAAAATCGATCCAACAGTTTATACTGCAGGGCGTGTCAAAGAAATATTATACATACATACCTACACTCGAAAAACATAACCCTCTTTCTTCCGTAGTCGGGGAAAATTTTGGGAAAATTTTCAATATCTGGTAACATAACACCCACACAGAAGCACCGTGTACGTACAGTGCAACGGCGAAATGACAGCACACATAGCTTTATGGAAATGACGATAAATTATTCGGTTTAGTTCGGCAACGCTCCATCTGTCTTTTATTTTGTAATCTAAGGACCCAACACTCTTATATTAAAATCTCATTTGTTCGACTAAATAATCTATATCGCTTATAAAGTGGATTCCGAAGGTTGAGTCAACATCATTAAGACAGAAGAGTGTGACGTGTTTATGCTGTATGGATGTGTATTCAACACATTTATTTGATTACAGTTACCTCTGCATAAATTTTAGTATGGAATACAACCTAATAAATAATATAAATCGTAATTTTATTTGTAACACAATATGTCATATTAAGTACCTTTTTTTTTTAAGTGGGGAAATCTTGCATAGATACCCACGGCCTCCGGGGAAAGGGCCGTGGGTTATGTCGGATTCCTACCGTCATATTAATTCGTTATATAAATCCTTCCTTCTCTAAGAATAATAAACCTTTCCCTTGATTCACGATTTTCTTCCAGGATCTTATTCATAATACTCGTATTGTAATCTCACTTATAGCTACCATCCATTATAATAAAATTCTGACAAATTAGATTGCGACCGCATCGAAAAGCCACCATAAATTATTACTGATATCCAGATAGTAATTAATCAAGTCTCTGGAACATATGAAATAATAGTGGTCTATTAAAAAGGGACTGGGTGATAGTGTCCAAAGTAAAATCGATAAAGTTTTCAGCTGTTCAAACGAGTTGGAAAGCCTTTCCCAATAAAACTGGAAAAATACAGTCCCAGCTTTGATGGATTCGTGTTTTCGGGAAACTCTTTGAATGCAGTTTGGTTCAAAATAAACTTGGAATAAGGGCTCTACTGTCATCGGCCTTTATTCAATTTATATTACAAAAGAGAAGATTTATTGCGTCTTATCATTCATTGTATAATGAAAGAATGAAGTGCTTTTTGCGAGTTCATTTTTTATTGTTTAAATTAATGCCACTCTGAAGTTAATTAATGATGTAGATACCTACTTTCCGGCATAGTATGATGAACAAGAACAAGTAAGGTAAATGGATTATCTTTTTAGAAACTTTTGGTTAAGCGACCGATAAGCAGTATCTTGAATAGTCTATTTCTACTCACAAAGAATCTTATAGGTTCTACAAGCCGTAATGCCCTAAGGTCTTAATTCCTTAATTATAAATATAGCAATTTAACGTCTATAAAAAAGTAAAAAAGAAAACGAAATAGAAGGAAAAGCAAACTCAGTGAAAACGAGCTTATAGCTACGTATAAATAGAATAAGTTTTAACGAGCTTGACAATTGACTTTAATAATATGAAGCAAAAAGCTCTGGTACAATTGAAATAATTACCTACATTCAATTTATTTATTTGATAAGGGTAATGCTTTCTGAAATAAATAAATAAATTTTATTTTTAATGGTTGAAAATATAAGAAGTCTTCAAATAAACCATGTTTCACACGCAAACTAGCATACAAATAGAAATTAAATACGACGAAACGTACTGAAAAAGGTTAAAAAGTTAGATTGTGGCAATAATTTAGGGAAGCGAGATTGATAGCGGCACAACGTGACGCACGTCTGACCGTCTCCGAGTGAAGATTAATGACCTCTGGAGGCTTTACAACTGATAACAGCCGATTTTATAGCAAATACACTATTTATATTATGTTTGACATAATTTGTATTGGTTCATTCGTTCTTGATTTGCTTAGGGTTGTAATTAAAAGAAAAATCAACGATGAATGATTAATTTTTATTTTGTGACAAAAAATATGTGTTCCAATTGTGGTTCCAATGGCATATGCTGAATGAATTATTACGGTCATTAGACCTCAATACTTATTATAGTCCTTTTCATTTAGGATGATTCCTGTGACACTTCATCGTGTTCCGAATTACGCATTTTATGTTTAAAAAGTCAAAATAATTTTAGTGCATAATATTTTTATTTTATGGCGGCATTATTACCAAAAATATAAAAATGAAACATCTTAAGCTTATAAATCAAAAAACAGTATTGTTTAGTTTAATATAATGAAAAATAAAATAAAATAACACAAAAATATAATACCTACGCAATTCGTGTACATGAAATGGATCGTTGAAAAATCATAGAGTTGGAAAATCATATAATCGGCGCCCTTCTTGTGATCGTTTGTCAATCGAGTCAATCGTCTGTACGAGTACGTCAGCCTTGTATACAAGTTGCATTTTTATATTGATACTTTACGTGGTATTCTGTTATTTTTACTAATTGTTATTGTTGACTTTTTGTTGCTGTTGTTTGCTAAGTTTCCTTAGTTAATTGTTGGCGAAATGCCGAAAAAACTAATTTTGGTACTTTATTCAAATCGATTTCATTTCCATATAGAATATTATCGATTATCGGAAACAATTGATACGATTTCAGTAACCGACATCTCTACACGTGTCAATAATCGATGTGTCACAGAAATCATCTTAGGTGGAAAGGACTATAATAAATTAAATAGTATCAAGCAAAGAGCATAAATTGGGTTTGGAATCTCAAAGTTTGAATAACAGAAATAATTGATAAACGTTACCATAATATAATAATTGTATCATTTTGTATGCATTTCGTTGAATTTATAAATAATTTAAATTTAATTTAGTAACTTGCTTACTAAGATAACAAAACTTGGACAATTTATTAAAAAAAAATGTTTATATATGTGAATGTTAAAGTTAACTCTTATAAAAGAAAGTCAAGTTTCTATTGTTTTTAATAATTGGCCCATGTTTCCGTAACTATTGTATCAACTACAATGGTGCAGGCTCTGAAAGTTACAATGCTCAACGTTTTTCTACGATACACTAGTTATTTCCGCCATCGTGCTAAAAGTGCTTTTTTCTTGTACAATATCTAAGCTTTTACGGATTCTTAAAGTATCATTCTGGTTCATTGTGAATGGATATAGTAACTACCTTACTTAAAATATAAAATAGAAGTTATTTTTTCTTACAACCTCAATAATCAATATATAAACACTCGTAAAAACTTACCCATTTCATATAAAGAAAGGTTTGACGCAGGACTTCTGTTTCCAAGTGAAAAATATGATATTTTAAAACGATTATTATTGATAGTAATGTGGAACCCGCATCTCTGGTTCCATCCCATGGTCACCGAAATACAAATTATTATCAGCGTGATTGTAAAAAAACTTTGTACACTGTATAGCATTATATGCAGAGAAAATGGGTGTAAGCCACCGGTTATATAATATGTTTTGTCTGTGATCCATAGATTTATATCATTTAAAGTAATGCGATAATATTAAATCTAGCATTGTTTCATTACTACTTTAATACAGAAAAAATACGAAACTAAATCAGGCGGAAAGAAGCCTTCTATATGTAAATTATATTGTAAGAGAGTTTATCTTTTTTGTCTATATGGTTTTTGTTAATAAGCTCTGTACAATTCAAATGAATTATGAAAATGGGATACAACTAGCCCATGATTTATATGAAGTATGACACAATAAGTTAGATCGGTATTATATCTACGGAGAAATTACTTATTAATAATTGGATCAATATCGCTTTAATAAAAATAAAGCAATTTTGTTTCATGTTAATTTACTCTTTACTCTTCAAAGCAGCCGAATACCTCTTTAATTATTATTAAATAGACATCCCATTATGTATTCTGTGGCTGGTCGCAATGCTAAAACCACCCCGGGGCAGGATTATGAGGCAAAGAATGCAGGCTTCAGAATCTCTGGATTATTCCCTAAGCTCGTTTTAACTGATTAAATCGTCTTGGAGTTAAAACAAAGGCTAACTCAGAGCTGTGTTCTTGTGTCTTATCCTCTCTAACTAAATTACGACCCATTCAGTCGTGAAAGATAGCATATGCCTTCATCTTTTACTCGATATAGGTAGTTAAGTAGGTTTTAGCTTTCAATAAATAAATACTTATTTTCATATTTTCTTATATAGAAAACGCGTAAGCCTACGAGTATATATTATGCTTTGATGATTTTGGAATGATAATAATTGTTAATTCATAGCCTTATTTCATTGCTATATAAAATTCATTTATTAGGCTTAACCACATTGAAAGCCTTTAACATTTAATTAATTAATTTTCTTCTTTAATAGTTATAAATAAAGTAAGTACTCGAATTACACATACAATACAAACAACATTAAAATAAACAACTTTTCCATAAAAAAATATGTTACCTTTGTTAAATCAGAAATGTACTGAGAAACATAAAACATAATTATCATAATATTATTCTGGATGTCTTTCTTGTCTTGATAATAATGAGTTCTAAGCTTGTTAGCCCTCCAGCGGTGTCAAAATCTTTGTTACTAAAAAACAAGTTTTTTTATCTAGCTATAAAAATAAAGGGAGTGAATTGTTACGCGACTAATGAGGTCGAAAATTAAAGGTCCTTGTGTGTCTCTTTTTAACGAAGTTAGCGATTTTGTAATATTACTTTGAAGATAATTGCAATTTACTTGATACCTAAATTTACATCAGAAGGTTGCTTATATTTTTTTTAATTTTAAAACTGTTTTGAAATAGAAGTATCTCCTCGACGGGAATCCCGTCAAAATTTGTAACAATAAGTTACCAATTAACTCAACATTAATTACAATAAATAATAAGGAAAAATTTTCCGTATTTTCGATAATACTCTAACAAATAAACAGATTTTAATGAGATTACTAATGATGAGCAACTTTTCGGATGACACATCTACTACAAATTTATTAACAACACACATTACACCAAGCATTTCCTTTCAAATATTATAATGAAGTCTCGGAATTCGTTAAGACAAGATTAAACCGGTATGGTTAGCCAAAATTTAAACATAGTTAAATAAATGAATCTACATGACAAGTTTGAAGCTAACTTATATAACAAAGTTCTATCTATTCACTCGTGGTTGAACAAGATTTGTCGAATAGAAGAGAATAGTTTCAGCATATATTTTGAAGTATTATGAACAGTATATGAGTTTCATACATTTATAATTCAGAAAGGGGATTCTCCGAGACTAGTGTCAATCAAACTATTCATAAATTAAATTTGGTAATGTAAAATAAAATTTTCTTGACGAAATATTTTACTTATACTTTGATTATATTTTTATGTTTCTTACAAACGATACTTGACAAGATATTAAAAGTAAATAACTGAAGTACTAAAAAGAATTGATTGTATTAAGTGAAGCTTGATTCTTCAACGAGTTGGGTTGGTTAAATAAAGGCGAACAAGAAAACAAAATCCTCTCTTCAAATAATCAAAACATTACAAGCCTCAACCGTATAATTATGTATGAAGAAGAATATTTTATCTTCAGTAAGTTCAAAACATCGCGCAATCCTACCCGAGAGACTCATAATACGAAAAAATATAATCTCTTAATACTTTTACCGCCCGTTTTATATTTGATACGAATTCTCGTAAGTTGAAGCGATGTTGGGTTAGGTATTTATAGAGCAGATGTTATGTGGTAACGATAATAAATAATAAATACATCAGAGATTTAACGTTAGCCTTTATCATAATAGCAATTTCTGTGTAGGTATTTTTCCTCTTAAGATATCTCTTACGGTCTTACCTATTTTCTTCTCTTTTATTAATTTTGTCAGATAAACAAGATAGGTAATGAAAACACAAAGTAAATTTATCCTTTTATTATAAAAAATCAAGAACAACAAACATAAACTTTGAAACTCTAATATCCCTTTTAAATAAGGGCTCAAATTATTTCAAAGGGATATACTTTATAAAAGTAATTTATAAAATTTAAAGGAACATAAGGTTTTACCTTTAAAATACTAACAAATAGATATCGTTTTTTACTAGTTGTTATTATTCTAGGTTATTACAGATTAAAAGTTTTAAATTATTTTTACACGAATTTTACATGACAATAAATATTTACACTACATTTTTCGTTGGGTTTAATATTCGATAACATGAATGGAAAAATTGAATATTACAATCATCTACGTAACGTGCTATGCACAAAATTTTACATCTAAAATTTACACAATTGTCTCATTATTATACAACAGCCTAGTAGGTAGTTAAAGTTTATTCCTACAATTTATAGAAAATTATTACATTCAGTTAGTATTTTATTTCATAAATTATCGATATTCCCATACATACATAGTATAATACTTATCCTTGTTAACTAACTAGTTTACATCAACCACCAATCTTATATTGAGCAAATAAGAAGTTCAATAAATAAATTACATTTTCTATACTACCTAATTATTTACACTTTATTTCTTGGCACACGTCACGGCTTTATACAAAGCAATTTTTTGAACGCTCTCCTAAAGTCCATATTAAATATCGTATATATTAAAGGGTTGAGAGCGGAATTTACATATCCGAGCCATGTAACAAAGTTTGTGAACTTATTTGATAGGCAGCAGCTCGAACAAAACGGTATCACGAGATATAAGACGAAGAATGGGAGCCAACACACGACAAACACTCCCATTATTATTCCAAGAGTTCTGGCAGCTCGCCGCTCACGAGTTAATGAGATTCTTTGCTTTTCTTCAATGAACTGATAAACGGTATTTTGTTGATTAGGTTTAGGACGTTTGTGTGATTTAGTGGAGCCAGCCTCCATGATTTCTATATCTTCATCGTGCGTCTCTTTGGAATTACTTTCTGAAGACGTGTTACGATTTTCCGGATTATCTACCATGTCGCTGACAGAATTTTCATTTGATAATATAGGGACGATTAATTTGTTCTGTGATTTATCATCTTTACTCCAGTAGCGTCGTTTTGCTGGTTTTTTCTTAGCTTGTGGCTGTTTTTTGGGCTTTTTCTTCTTCTCGTTATCAGATACAAGGCGTGTGACACCTTGATGTTCGTTGTGATTAGCCTCGGAACTGACGGAATCTTGGTCATGATGATCACTATCTTTTGCTGCGTATTTGCTTTTACCAGTTGAAATAGTGCTTATTTTTGTAGCTTTTGCGCGATCTCTTAATCTTTTCTTCGTTGCCAAATATATTTCGAAGTATACCACCGTCATTATAACTAAAGGAATATAAAATGATCCCGACGAGGAAAATATAACGAAACCCGGCTGCGATGTCAATCGACAAGGCGTGTCGGGCTCAAACACTTCTGGCCAATCATTCCATCCCAACAATGGTGGGGAGCTAATGATGAGAGATAGCACCCATACTATACCGATCATTAAGAGCACCCTTTCCAAGGTCCTTTTTTGGGCGTAATTTATAGGGTCGGTAATAGCCCAATATCTGTCCAAAGCGATGGCGCACAGGTTCAAAATCGATGACGTGCAGCACATTATGTCGCAGGTCAACCACATTTTGCACACATAAATTCCGAAAACCCATTGTCCTAATATTGAATAAGCGACGTTTAGCGGTAGGACTAATATTGCAACGGTTAGATCGGCTACAGCGAGTGACACAATGAAGAAATTTTGAACTATTCGCAGTGGTTTGTACGTAAACACGCTGAGAATTACGAGGATGTTACCAACTATCGTAGATATAATAATTAGAGTGAGAACAATGGCTGTGCAAATAGCCTCCCATTCTGGCACGGCAAGCGTAATCCCCAAGCTACTAGGATATTTAGGATCATCAGCGACCGCACAATCGTCTTTATCCAACTCAATTATGTCATAGGGCTGCGAGTAATTTGATGAAGTGTAATTATTATAGACATGCGTGTTAGTCTGACCCATTTTATTAATATTCTAGCTTCATTTCACGTCGCTTTATTAACATTGTCTGAGAATATTCTCACATGGCACTTCCGAAAATAATGTTTATTGGCTTTTGGATTATAGTTGATATGTTGATATAGTAAGCGAAGAATGAACATTCCATTTTATATTATATTGACGATTAAATCATCTTCGTATACAAAATTCACTGCATGCCATAGCGAGTTTCAAAGTCAACTCGCAAAATCGCTTCGTTGTTTTGTTGCATTTACCTCTAAAAGCTGAATGTGTTCTTTTTATCCTTTTTGTGACAATATCTGAAACAAACAGAAAATACACGTTAGATTCTCGTTCATAAAACACTCCCAACATGATATAAGCCCTAACCTGAATCTTATTTCGAGACAAAGGAATATTTTGCGCGATATATTATTAGTATTAAATCATCCGTATAATACTAGGTTCTGATTTTTAGAGATAATATTCGCTGTGATAATATCTTCAGTTTGCCCGAGGCGTTTATAAAATATGAAGCTGCGTGTGGATTTGACAGGAACGGCTTGAGTCGCGAAACACCTATCTCTAACATCTTCATATTTCCTCGGTTTTGCGGGTCTAAAATCAATTTGTTTTTACTGCCTTTGTTTATTTTTGTATGATAAAAATGTATTCTCAGTAATATTTTCTTTGTTTAGACTTACATAAAATATAACAGTTTCTTTCGAAATATGCTAGTGGTTGGATATGTGTAAAAATATAGGTTTAGCAGGTTTATCGTTAATGATCAAATCATTAACAATATTATGCATATTATTATGTGAGTAAGCATAATTAAAATAATTTTAAATTATATATACGTTTATAAATAGTAGTTCCTCATTTTAATATTATATTTTCTATTGCGCTTTTAATATTTCTACGAATGATATTCATTCAGTACGCTATAAACTCTACGGAATGTGTGAAATAAAGTGCCTTCCATAAAACATTTCTACATGATATTAAATAGAAGATTGACTATTTTTTAGCTTGTTCCATGTAAAGTATACCCTGTCTCTTCCAATGTATTATCTCCATTACTTCGATGAAAACCAATAACCACGTAGCGTCGAGGTCAATAAGATTACAGAATTCCGAATAAGTGCTACAAGAAATTTGTTGTACGTGTTACGAACACTTTAATTGTTATAGTGACTATTTGTGCATTATACATATAGCTAGGGTAGTGGAATATATGCTTATGCTTTTGAGATGCTATGATATCAACTAAATTGTAGTGAATCTAATCAGGGGTATAACATTTTGAGTAATGAATTTAATACATTGATGAAATAATTATGTAGATCTTCGGTATCCAATTTCCCGTCAGATTATTGTGAAACTATTTATATTATTAATAACTATATATACCAATATGATGTACTGTATGTGTATCATGTGTATTGTGTATTGATATAATGTACAATTTGTTATCAAGTGGTATATTTAACATCCTTCAAACGACACAAAAATATGATGTTTCATTACGCCATGTTCGTTAATATCAAGACAAAGGCATTTTTATTATATTTAACAGTGAATTTAATATACAATTCACTTAATGAATTTCTCGCGTCAAAGCTTTAAAGTGCAAATTTGCGGAAGAATGAGACCTAATGAAATATTTCATAATAATATCAAATGGAGGCGAAGACACACAATTTCTCGTAATATAAAGCATTAATTTTAAATGTTGTCTATAAATACACTAAATTAAGAGAATCTTCAGGTATTGTTTTGTTTTACGATGAAACCTTTTTGTTTGATGAGATAAGTTACAAGGAACATTGTGACGACATCGACTTGTGATAGATACCACGTACCAAATGTTAAAGGTTACCTTTGATCTTTTATATTCTTATTTATATCTGCCCTTTGAAACCTTGTTAAAAGGTCTCTTAATCGGTAACAATGTTTGGTTTCAGTTTAGACCTTAATAAACAACTGAAATTGATTTGCATAAAAACAATAGTATTATGATGTTGTTTGGATATCACCCGTCTATGATAACAGTATGAACTTTTTAATTGTTCACTGGACAGGTACTAACATTAATTCCAGTGTGATTCGTTTGCGTATTAGTAAGCCAATACTTACTTGTATTCATTTAAAAATCATGTTATTATTCGAAATAGTTAATATTGACTCTCCGAATATTGTCCTTATTTCTATCATCGCCTCGTTTATCGTACACAGAAGTATTAAACTATATAGATAAATAACTAAATATGCCAACAAATATAAATCGAAGCTCTATCATATTTATTTGAAGCATAACATCGCAAGTTTTCTAAAATCAGATTTATTTATTTCTTAAATAAAACGTTTCGCTCAAACAATTTCTCAAGAAGCTGGAATAAGAGGATAAGTATACCTAAGTCAGTAAACAAGCTCTGATGTGGTCACTTTGTGCTACACAACTTAACATTTATGAGCAAATGTTATTTCAACATTTCAGTTTTCTCTCAGGTATTTGTCGTACACAGATTATATTTAGTTACGAATAAATTTAATAGATACGACTCGTGATTATATTATTAAATCAAAATCATCAGAATTATTTTATAATTGAAAAGATCCGTCAAAATAAAGTTATATAATTAAATCGCAGGTGTATATTCTAGCTATGTGAAAGTATTTAATTCATAATGTATTAATTATACTTTCATACCGAACCTATCCAATAACGTCGCTCCGGTGAATAAGATTTTCAATAATTCCGTCAAAGCTGGGCTTAAATATAATAATTTTGGGCTAAGTATTTTACCGTATTCTGACAGCTTTTCCAATACAGAAACTTTTCATCGAATTGAAAAAGTACCCTATAGAAGAGCGTTTCTTTTATACTCTGTTCAAATATACAATATGTAAAATGATAAAATCTTGGTGAATACGTTTGTATTGAATGGGCCGTTAAAATATGTTAATAAGATTCGAATAAGAAAATATTTTTAAAGCAACGTATTCTTTTGTGATAAAAGCGATCACATATTTGTTTTCTTAGGTATACCTAAGAAAATAGATATATCTAAAGATATATCTACAGTTAGCCCAATATGCAGTTAAGTACCTAATATAAAAAATTTATATAATCTTTTGGGTTGTATAATCGTGCTTTCAAATAGGGATGTTTTTCGACGTAATACACCATACCAACCATTATATCTTCGACGTATTCAAAATAACACGTTAGAAGAAAATTCAATTTTCTTACAAACGCTTTTACATTTGGATATCAATAAAGTAGAATTTCATCGACGTACTTATCACGAAGCTAATAAAATTGGACTGACATTTTGCAAGGGTATATACATCCAAGGCAATCAGTATTGATTCTATTATCGATATATGAAATATAAATTGAAGCATCAATATTCATGAATATATCATTGAAAATTCATCGATGTACATTAATTCAAGCACATTACTTTTTGTTTTTGCTCATTAACTTGTCGTTATTGGTAGATAACACTATTTTTATTTATTTATTTTTTTACGTATGTACGGTCATCTATCAAACGGTTGAATATTTTATGTCATTTTCTTGATAAAGATAAACTAATAAAAACAAATCGAATATTTATCCCTAAAAAATCTTTTAACAATATACTTGTATGCCACTCAATATAATTACGCTTAACTTGAAAATAAAGACGTCAATCACACGTCTCCAACATTTCAAGTTCCAACTTGGTCGTTAGCCATGTGAGAGAATCGCGTTAACTGACAGACTTTTTGACAGAACATCCTTCCGAAAAGCTGTGCAAGGAAATTGAGTTACATTTTATGAACTACACAATGATATAATACAGTGTACATGTGTAACAATACAATTTGCATGTGACGGTTGAAATAAATTTTGTTCTGTGCATTATTGCTTTCAAGTGCACTTCTCTGAATACTATCTGAATTAGACATTTCTTTTTGGTTGTATTAGGTATAGTAAATAAGATTTACGATGTTTTCGACATCGACATAAATAATTATAAAATGCATGGTTTAAATACTCTACAATTTCCACAAATTAAACGTCATTAGAAGTACTTTCGACTATAGTTTCAAAAGGTATTTATTTTACTTAGTCCGGGAAAACGCTTGAAACACAGAATTAATAAAAGAAAGAGATGTCAACCACCGGTTCTTTTTTGAGTCATTATTTCGTAACAAAACAAAAGCCAGATAAAGTTGGCCTGACGGGTACAAATGAGCAGCAACTATTTATTTCACCCATTTTCTAACTTTAAACGACCACTATTAAACTTTTTATGAGCTTTTTATTCCCGAAGCTGCTTGAGAAACTGTTCACAAACATTATTTAGTTTCTTAAGCAATTTTTCCGTTATTATATTCTATACTTGATTCTAGCCGTCTGTGCCTTTTTACGTGGAAATGTTTTATGAGAGTTTGCGAATAAAAGCTTTAAAATTATTTTAAAAGATAAAATACTGAGAAGGTATTCTAAACTCGAATCGTAAACACGCAAGACAGTAAACAACAACAGCATTACTTATTTCAACAAAGAGATAAATCTACCAAACTCAAAATTCAGTTTGTTAGCTAAAGCATTACTTGTGCAAGTTTGTTGTGATGAAAAATAGTTGAGAACTGTTCGCTTGGTTTCACATAGATGAAGACTTCAAATTCAATTTCCGGATCGATATCGTATTTCACCGCATGAAGCAATTTTGTACAAACTCTATGTATCTTAGTATAAACTATTTGATAACTTTTCTTTTGACCGTCTAAAATTAACCGCTTTGTTCCATAAATGAATGTTTTTTATTAAAAAACTTTTGTTTGCTTAATTTCAGGAAGAAAAAGTATGTTATGAGATAATGCGATTACAATATTATTATAATCTTGAGAATATGTTATCAGTTCATACGCGGGAATCACAGTTGATAATAATTAGTAGGAGTTATGTCAGTCTTCCGTATCTATAAACATTGACATTGTTTTTTAATGTTTAAGATTGATCCCGGTTCTCATATACGTACGTACCTAGTAGAGGTAATATAAAATATAATAATTGTCGTACCTTAAAGAAAAGTTTTTTTTTTTACAATTAGTAAAAAAACAGATATCATAATATCTGCATGAATGTTTAACTCACAAATATCATAATATCTACATGCATGTTTTATTCATAAACTGAAATAAAATTTATTTGTGCCAATTGTGCGAGAAAAAAGGTAGTATGCCCTTAGGAACATATAACACGTAATAATTTAACGAAAAAGGTACCTACAATTCTGATCTCACCCTGAAATACATAATATAAATATTTACCTCGTTCCCATTTGATAAATTGGTTATTACTTATTACAATTACTTACACGGAGGAAAAACGAAATATTCATTCAAATATTTCGTTTTTACGCAGATGAAACATAGATAGATGTCTTTATTATATCAAAAACAGTTTACCGATTCATTTCTTGGCTACCAAACGAGGTTACTGAGCTAAAAAATGCTTTTACTCACAGAAATCTTTATCATTTTTCCGTTATTCGGATATCTATCGAAGGTTTATTTGTTTCAGAAAAAGGTGAAATGAGTTCTCTCAATTCAACGGGAATATAATTGTATCAGAGTCGAAACATTGTACTGACTACTGAGAATAAGAAAAACTTTGATGTAACAAAAATACTATTTGAACTAACTACTGTTTGATTTACTTAGCATTTATTTGTTTCGAGAATTTTATCATACGTATATTTTTTATATGGATAATAAGTTACTGGAAGTCCATTCCTTCAAAGTTGTTTATCATTTACTGACTTCGTGAACTTTGTTTACAATCGTTGCGAATCGGAACAAATAAATTCAGAGATGAAAGTCCAATACTGTTTTGTTTTTACACAGAACATAAAGAACGCTTGTAAAAGCCAACGCACGGGAACCACTCAAGAAAATTGTGCATGCAATTTTGTTAAAAGTGAAAATAAAACTAGAGATTAATTAGGATACCGTGCATCGGGCTATTCGTTACTGCCTTCGATGTTTTGTTTTCTATCGCTTGCCAACTACCTTAAGAAATTGAACGCTCGTGTAGTACAATGAACAATGGACGTATATTGATAAAGTAGATAAATTATTTCCTTGTTATAATGTTTCCTATAACAAAAAAAGACGTGTGGCACTCGGGGACTGCCGCGGTAAAGCTATTGCATGCTATGCCTTCAAGCCACACCTCCGCGCCCGTCGGAGTGGGGAGCGTGAGGTTTTTCGTTACGCAATTTCTAGATTCGGTTCCCGCGCTCAAGGCCCGCGATAGAAGCTATGCAATAGCAAATGCAAAGGGATGTAATTATCCGATATATTTATTAACTTAACAATTTACCTAAATTATTGCATACTGCAACACTTTTCTTTCTTTTAAGTAAATATTTGTATGTTAAAATGTAAGTATTTAAATTTTGAAGAATACTTTAAATTACCCCAAGAATAGGTACATCACATCAACTTATTTTCTTATAATAGTTTATAATAAATTGAACCAATTAAATTATCGAATAATGTAAATTGTGCAAGCTGTTTACAATTCAGGGAATTTGAGTACATTTTGAAAGGAAAATGCATGAATAAAAATACTTTGAAATCGAACCGAGCCATACGCTTCGACGCTTTTCCCGAGTTGCGATTTTGTCGGTAAAGCTCTCTTGTGTATGATTTTAATTTTTGTAAACCACAGAAATGGTTTTACGTATTTCCCTTTGATGTTTACGTCATAAGCATTAATTTTATAACTCATTTTTTAATGAAACCAAATAAGTCTCTCGTTTAATTCATAGTTTATTTAATCATTATTATGATTTTTCTTTCCTTTTTCCTTCCGCCTGGGATCCAACAGTGAATAGTCGTGTCCGTGCTAAATTT
>CAJQZN010035942.1:0-11499 GCA_907164685.1 Colias eurytheme | reverse complement strand
TTTTTTTTTTATTTCAGCCAGCAAGTTTGTCTGGGATACTTTCCCGTTTGAACTTTTCTTATGTTCGTAGTAACTACGTATTTGGTTATCTATGCTTGTGGTTCTAATTGAATATTTTCCTCTGAATATAATCGGTGTTCTTTCGGCCAATACCTTTCCATTTGTAGCTGTTAATTTATTGGTCAATTTGAACATCTCTACAGCGTTCCCAAAGCTGGTCATTTGATTTCCTCTTGGACTGGATTATACGGACATAGGATTTCGGATATAAATAGGCTTCATATAAGATAACCTTCTGCTTTGTGTGTTCTTAAGAATTGAAATACTATGCTAATTTTAACAAATGCATTACGGTAACCTTGTAACAAAGGCTAAATTTGTAACATTTTCGGCAATGTTATTCTTTGTTCAAAGCTAGACTAGAGATAGCTTGTTTCATTAATATTTAATTTATTTAAGTTTAACATTCATAAATCATATTTCTTCATGACACATTTAGTAATGAATCGTATTAAACAAGGCGGTTGTTGAAAAACACTGGCCCATCTCCATTCAAACCGAGTGTGAGTTTATAAACATAGAGCGTTGTTTACAAACCACTCAATTGCTCATAATCGTGGCATTACGTTGATTTTTGCGATAAGTCTTTCGTTCGAGTACATTCAGTTTCAAGGGATAAAGGGAAAGAACTTGTATGTTTTATGTTACACTTTGTATGTAACTGTATGCCAAGTTTTATAAAAGTGCTTTAAAAATCAGAGAAAATGACGGACGTATAGAAAAATTTGTGTGGAACCAAGGAAAAACTACTTTCGATGGTAGAGCACTCTCTAATAGTGCTCTTCGCATTATGAATCATTAAGTACTGAGTTCGATTCCTAGTGGTGAAGTTAACAACCACAAATTACTTAACAGTTATGCTAAGACTACCAGTTAAATTTTGGAAGTCGTAGATATAGTTTCAAACTGATATATGGCATTTTTATGCCACGGCTGTACGAATAGGAATAAATGTGTTGCAGACTTCAGTAATTTCTTAGATAGTTCATTCGTTAGATAACGATCTCATAAATTACTTTTCCGACGAACAAAAGATTGGTTTTCTGACTATAAACCAATATATGTACCTATAAATGGCTGCAGATATATGTTTCAGTCGATCAATTAGGAAATAAATCGAATATGCAATACAACATGCGTTTATATTTTTATGTTTTAAACGAATTGATTAATGGTTGATTATTTCCGTAAATAGAATTAGCCAATTGTCCAATCAAGGAGCGCGTGTAGGCGAATCATGAGTTTCATAAGGTAGCCTTCAAGCTTTCCAACTTACCTTGCGTTAACCTAATAACCGATAAGTCATAAATATTTGATTGGCAATCGATTGTTATTTTTGCCCAATTATATACTATTTTGATACGTTTACCTCAGATCTATTTACTACAATCGGCCAAGTAAAGCA
The DNA here is from genome assembly GCA_907164685.1 of Colias eurytheme. NCBI lineage: Eukaryota > Metazoa > Arthropoda > Insecta > Lepidoptera > Pieridae > Colias > Colias eurytheme. Next base: position 10,034 of record CAJQZN010035942.1, on the reverse strand, counting down.
ATGGTTCGCTTTCAGTTTTTTCAAAAGTTTTAAGGTGTGTTGCAAGCGATCGTTCGAATTTTTTGTGTTAGAATAAAACTATATTTGTATTGTAACCGTAGTGTTGTGACAATTATCTCAAATGCCTTCAATAGCTACGCTTTTGCATGCAAAAGTCTCTATGGATAACAGTCAGTAAATATGTAGGTAGGTACTTAAAATAGATCCTTTATATAATTATACTTTAATTATAGACTTACTTACATTAATTATTTCAACAATACTTAAAATTTGAGTTTGTAGTGTTTAAAATTATTGGAATATTAAAATAAATGAAGAACGTGTCTCTACAAAACTACACTAGATTTCTTCACTTTAACCTAATTCAGTTTCACATTCAAAGGCAGAAGGGCCGTGACATTTAGAAGATGCTACGAATCGATGGTAGCGATTTAAATTTGTTACAATAGCACGCCTTTATTTCCTATTACAACTTATTGGTGAAAGCTAAACAATTGGAAAGTAGTATTGTTACAAAATTTAATGGTTCATATTGACATTTGGTTTTAACTCCGATGAGTTTTCCTCTGTGGTTTTCCTCAAAATAATAGACATATACATATTAGAATCGGGATATTAACATCTTTTGAAATAATGGAAAAATAATCGTATAGAAAAAGTTTATGGAGACTAAATGTTACAGCACAGATAACACAATAGTATAGAATATAGATAGTTATGTGATTTCTTAGAGGTATATCTAATCAATTTATGTATTTGTGATTAGATGTTGATGCAATGATTGACAGCCAAGCGATCTCGGAAGTTTAGAGAATTACATTTTAACTTAAATGGTAGAGAATGTTAACAATATAAAGGGACATGAAATTGCAATCTATTTGTGTGTTAATAGTTTTGAATATAACATTTAAACGCTTTAATGTGAAATAATATTGTAATAGTTATTATAATAAGGTTTCGATTTTTAATGCACGATTGGGTACGATAGACCTCGATTAAAATAAAACATTCATATACAGGTACAATGGTAAATTGTTACTATGCAATAATTATTACGATAGTAAGGAACTGTCTTGATCCTTTCATTAAAAGCTTTAAAGAAACTGCAATTTCAATGTAATTAGATTTAGAGAACTTCAATTAGCAAGTATTTTTTTATGAGCCATTAGGTAATTTTCACATTTTCAAAAAAAAAAAAAAAGAGCCAAGGCTAAACGAAAAATTATGCTATATATTATTACTTACTTATACTATATATGTATATGTTTCCATAACTACTTACTGTTTCAAAATATTACTACCAGAGGTAAAAAGTATTTAACATAGAAGAAATATCAAAGCTTTTATTGAACTTTTCATATCACAATAACGGCAAAGCTGTTTTATAGAAGGTAGTATATATCTTGACCTTTCACATAACTTATCCCCCGGGTTCTCACGCGTCGGTGCTCCGACACAGTAGGCTACACTTTCCCACAAGACGGGAACGGGACAAAAACCCTTCATTGCGACGCGGCTACTTTTTTGTTGAAATCTTATAACTGTCGGTCTTGCTTTTTTATTGATTGGTGCGGATATTTACTTCCTATAAATGATACGTAATTTAACAAAATCCTTTGGGTCAGTTGCGAAACTGTATCTTCAATAAAATAGAATTCTTGAAAATTATAATAAAAAAATTTAAAATTTAAATGTTAATTTGACGTTATTAACTTACATACCTATTATATCGTGGCTATATTATTATGTGGGCTTTTTGCAGTTTTTACCTTGAATAAAATAATTTAATATGTTAATTGTTAATACATATATTGTCCTAATAATATAATATTTCCTTGTGTGTGATAGCTATAAATATAAACAAGAATATTTTCTTGTCTTCTAAGTAGGTAGTAGGTAGGTACGTACCTTCCGGTCAAAAGCTGTTACTACCTTTATGTTGAGTTATGTCACCAACTTTCTCTCCTTAACTCAGTGTCCACGATTACTGATTAGTTATAAAACAGATAATTCAGAATATTTTATAATAACTATCGCCTATTGTATAACACCCATAAAAACAAACTATTAAAACTCAAACATTAATTATTTCCTACCATTCTTAATAATATTTTACCTACTTAATAATATTTTACATTAAATTATGTCATTAAAAATATGGAACTTACTATATATATTTTATTAATGTGGTCATATATTTAAATACCAGAGTTTCATATATTACTAGCGGTCTGCCCCGGCTTCGCCCGTGGTACATATTTACGTTTTCTCTACATAAGAACCATCCTCGTACTTCAAGGAATATAATAAAAAAAGAATTATCGAAATCGGTTCAGCCGTTCTCAAGTTATGCGCTTACCAACACATTTTGGGATTCATTTTTATATTATAGATGAGGTACTCATATATTTATATTACATAGTTAATTTCTTATAAAATATGTGAATGCTTATTACATGGTCAACCTACTCCATGATTTAAATTCCAAAATATTCGTCAACTCGAGTGAAACCTCCGGCTCCATACAAAGACACATACATTAGATCATAAAATGAAAGTGTTTACATAAATATATAATACTTGTGGGACCCAAAACACAATGTACAAGCATAATATCTTTAAACTGCAACTTTTTTCTCTTATCTGAAAGTTATGTCATTCCTTAACTATGATGCAACGTTTAAAATATTCTCAAGCAATCACCGTTTACACAATTAGAAGGTAATAATGAAATGTTGTTGAAATATACTTTAGTATTGGTATATATGTAAATCGATATATCAACGGTAGTCGAGCAACCGCACTAATTGTAACTGATACCTTAACATAAAACAAGTATTATATTCTATAAACAATCAGTATCTATCGAGTAGATATGTATTAAGATAAAAAGCCGCCTACTCACCTACCTGCCGCAGGGGCAATATTGGAACAATCTCGGTTGCGCACGGCGGTTGGGACAATTTCAACTGTTCTCATTGCCCTGCTTGCCTATACACATCACAATTAAGGAGCCAATTAAGGGTGCAATTACAATATTGCCCGTGTTGAAAGTACGTGAGTAGCCGGCTTAACATTTAGATATATATGTAAAAGTTGCTTTCTCAATTGTTTTACCCATTGTTTAAATGCTCTCATGGTTTACCATCGATTTCTGTTCGAAACAATGACTCGTTATTGTTATAATTTGTTATTGAACTTACAGTCAAGAGATATTGAAGAAGGTTTCATTGCAAACCTTTTTAAGGCTATTGTTTTGCTCACCTTTTATTTTCGGAATTTTATATGAAAGAAGATGAAAGTAGTCTTTTCTATTCGTAGTTGTCAATAAATATTATACCTTAGTATTATACATATTATATTCATTAAACAATTGAGTTTTACCTTTTATTTACATTTCTGTACTATAAATAAAACAAATGTCTTTGTTCACTGTAGAATAAATATAATATCAATTAAACATATGATGCGTGAATCATATCAAATTTAAGGGGCGTTTCCGATATAGTACCTACCTAGTTATGGATTATGGATATAAAATTACATCAATACATATGTAATGAAATCCGATCTGTTGATAATGTAGAATAGTATGTAACCAAACATATAAAATATTTTAAATTGTTACTACATGTTTGTTTGTTTGTTTGAATGCGCTAATCTCAGGAACTACTGGTCCGATTTGAGATTTATCGAGGAAGGCGTAGCAATGCGGGTAAAACGCGGGGTACCGCTCGCGCTAGTAATTGATAAAAGATATTATGTATAATAATAATTGAACAGAAAACACTAAACTCTCAGTTATAGAGATATATACATTATATATTTTAACAGTTTATTTATAGGATTAACGATTACGATATACCGATCCAATTATACGTATTAATGTAGTGTAAATAAAGTTTTTATAAATATTCCAACTAGATTTTATTTATATATCCATTTCTGGTTATGCAACATGCAATGCATATACCAGTAATATTACACCAGTTTACGGCAAAAACAACGCTCGTTTGAGTGTATTGTATTACTTCTAACACCGTTATCTGCCATAGCTCCTAATGAGTGCTACAAAAACCTAGATACCGCAATAGTGGTCATTTTCTTTATCATTATTTACTCATTACCAAGAGGAACTTAGCCTCGTTTCAATGAGTTTCATGACTAGCTGAAGTTTTGCGTGAATTGCAATTTTACACTTCCTATTGCCATGTGAGATCGTTCTTAATTCGTGAGTTTCTTTTGGAAATCTTATCTTTTCTCCAATTAAACAGTCGTGACAAATATGGTTTTAGCAGCATCGTACACACTATTTTACCTGTTAATTAACTTTTACCTAACGTTAAAATTGCTATTCACGATTGGTTTTACTATCACTTTGAGATAACTAACACATTGTCGTATCTATCACACAGAATCCGACTATTAATAATATAATTCAAATTCAAAATGATTTATTGTGATTAACATTCATATTATAGAGTCATTAACCATAAACAACATATTATCACCTACATCCTAACACAAAAAGTTTCTGTCTCTATATAACCTCTCATGAATCTACCGGACAGAATCTACTATGTATTAAAATTATAGACCCATCAACCATAAACAACATTTCACCTACATTCTTCTAGAATGTTTTTCTCAATAACCTCTCGTATTCAATACACATTTATACACCGTAGCCTCATGACTTATAAAATATAACGGTATCATTACATAAAGGAATGCATCAATCTACGCGATACTATTTCTATGAATCCCTTGAGCGAACCATCCCGTCTCACCGTTATAAACCCAGTCACTGTTACAATTGACACTGTTCATTTTCTTTTACTTGGAGTCATGTAATGATACCGATTATTGTAGAGATTGTTAGCTTTTTGTTATTTGGAATGTGGTGTTCATATTTCTTGATGTTTATTAAAAGTTGGAGTAATAGACTGAAAAGAATTAGGAATTATTAATTAATATTATAGGGTTTAAAACTTCAGCGAATATTTTGTAACCTTCGATATATTATGTTGACACGAAAATATTTTTAATATACTCCTGAGTTGTGTGTACCAAAACTGTAATACTGAAAAAGTCCGGAACGAACTAATTCGCCAGAGAACGAAAGTAATCCACATAGGTCAACAATATAGCTAGACAATAGACTAGTCGCAGTCGTATAAAACAGTCACTGGACACACAAAGGTGCCTTCCAGTGGTTAATGTAGAATGCCATAATGCATGAGGACTTTGTTTACATGCAGTTTACTTTACATTGAAAGTAACGAATAAAAAGGAATGAAAATTTATTCACATATTTTCATAACACCTATAAGCCAATATAATGGTAAATGCAAAAAGTGTAATAGAAATACATGGTGCAATCAGCAAATAGTTGTTCACGAAGTGCTTATCACACGTGATGTGTCAATCAATTACATGACTGCTGGCGCTATCTATATCTTTTTTTCTTTTTTAACAAACTATAATTATCTCTTTTTATTGCTATGTGAAACCTACCTTCGTGTAATTATTAGAAAATTGTTTGTTTTTTCATTAAAATAACATAGTGATGGTAGGTACGACGTACGTGCAAGTCGCAAAAAAAACTATATCTTTTGCAGTGTGTTAAAAATTATACTAAATTAAAATATTAAATCTGTTTACGTATACATTCTAATACGATAGAAGTATTGATAGAAATCAACCAATATTCAATTATTCTGCTGACAGAGTTAAGTATAACCATGACAGACGGCTATTAAACGATAAACATTTCTACCTTCCACTTGAAACCCAAACAATCAATGTGACAAAATATCTGCGTTAAGTGGTAACATATTTATGGCGGATTGTTACGTGTTTGTGACGTGAGGTAAAGTTGGAATTAGAAACCCATCTGCTCATTGTTAAGAGGACTTAAGATTTAGTGGTAGACTTATTAGCAGCGCGCAGCGTTGTAACGTTGTGTAGTTGAACTTAACTCTCTTGAAGAGCGAAGAATATTTCAGACCTTACGTGTTATGGAGATGCAATTATTAATAACAATAATTTGACGACATAAGTATTAGATTTTCGAAATAAATTGCCCCTTTTCTTACACCAAAAATGGTAATGCATGGTTTCGTTATGTTAAAAATAGGCATATTGCTTTAAAGGTATTAAATACTAGGCAATAAAGAATTTGAATAATGAGCATATTAAGTTTTAATAATTCAATTACTTCTATTTACCTTAAAACATCTATTATATTTTGTATAGTTTGAATGTAATTAATAATTATATTACTAGTCATTATTTCCATAACATTTTACAATACTCAACAATACGACATGCTAATCTACATGTACAATCACATGTATCATCGCATATGACTTCACTTCACCATACATTGGTATTAGTGTTAAATCCTCAATAATATCATTTACAACATTTAAAGGCCAACGGTTTCACATCACACGTATAACACTACATTTCCGCCTTCATATCATTAGCAAGGATACTGTATATTCTTAGAACACTCCTTGTTTTATTTAGACAGGCTATTTTTGTTAAATTGCGCCGCGTACTCTAATGAGGCGAAAACTGGCTACATAATTTCTTTCTAGTTACAAATCGTATGTCATCGGCCAGTTTTAGTTAATTAAATTTAATTGGATAATCTCATCACACATCGTAATATAAATTGTGTGTAGGCGTATGTAATATGTTTAAATTATTTTTATAATGATTTTGGATGACTGTTTATTGATTGTACGATGTAGCTACATCTGCTTATTTTCATTGAAAACAAATTATTGGGTTATTAAAATTTTGAAAGTCTAGGTACTTTTATCCATCAATAATTAGAATAAGTAGGTAAGGATGAGTAGATAATTACTGTTTAATGCCATTCATTTAAATAGAAGTTATAGAACAATTAGTATGAGTCATGTAGTTTTATTTTGTATTTAAAATGCAAATGTAATAGCTCGCTTTCCTTCGTCCCAACTTCCGGTAGTTATCACCTTATATCCTCTTCCGTAAATTAACATATTTTAAAATACTTTTTTCAATTACTAGACGAATCATGTGAAAATACGCCAATAAAACAGACTTATTTTTATTATTATAATTCTAAAGAATAGATTTTTTGCATTGTTCGTCCACTGTGCACTGTCCAATTGTCATGCTTATAAATTTCTTCTTTATTGGATATACGTATAATTATATGATTTAAACTTACACTTTACAGTCATATAATTTACCTGCCAAGGTATTTCAGAGAAGTTATAAAAGAGCTCAGCATAACCTAATTTATTCGAAGCCTCCAAAACTACGTACAAAGGTTCACAGAATTATGAACGTTTATCGGCTTTAATTCATTTTATATGGTTCGTGGTTAGTTGCGATAAAAGCGACCTAGATTCTGAAACCTACGACCGTTGGAACTACGTTTACTTATAGCATTACGTAGAAATTCAAATCACATATCTACTGGACTGTTTGATTTTTCCAGATATCGTATTTACTAAACAAGTCAATTCCAAATAGTTCTACTAAATAGGGTTTGTTCGAATCCAAAAACATGTATTCGTAGAAATCTTTGCTTATTTATCATACGACCACGGACCAGACTAGTTTAGATAAAGAGCACACATATTATTCTTATTTAAGGAATCTTGTAAAACTTCATGCTACTAGAATATAACGAAAATAGCTTTGAAAGGAGAAACTGTTAGTCGGCATCTTACTTTGCTCTTATTCTACCTTTATTTATACTTATGCATTTAAGGCATCGAGATAATATGTACTAAGTATGTACTACATTTAAGGAGAACAGCTAGTCATCTAATATCAAAATTAATACAATACCGAATCACAACAATAGATAATTATGTTTCATTCTTTCGTACTTTAGCATGTATCGCTTTAGAAATCAATAAAACCCATTTCAAATGACATTGATAAATACACTTAGGTCATAATATGTTGATCAACCTAGTTCTCACCTGAAGCCCGATGTCCTGCTAATTGTCTGACAACCTTGTGGCATTAAATATAACAATATCATTGTAGCGGAGATATCGTCACATGGCACAATCTGATTACGTACAAAAGATTATAAACAATCCACTTATTTGTGCTTTGAATAAATTTTATATTACATCGGCTTAGTAGCATTTTTTGTAGCTACAAAAACGTAATCAAAATGTCATCGTTTTTTTCAATATTTTTCAATGTATTTGTTAGATATATTTTGTCATGTATCAGGCTGTATCAGGTATCAGGTAAGTTAAAAAATACACATTAAGCGTACACATATACCAAATCCCAAATCCCAATAGCAGTAGCATATATAACGTGAATTTATATTTTCAACACATCACTTTACATGGCCAAGGTCTCTATGTACATATAATGCTACTTTTTACACATTACTCGTATATTACTAATGCCACTGAATAGTTAATACGCTTATACATCAACCTCTAAAGAGTATTAGTACATCTACCTAAGTCACACTGGTTAGAGCGTGCAAGAGAAAACATATCAAGTCCGTAAATGGATTAGCAGATGTTTCGGCAATCACGTCTGGTCGTTAAACATCTATTTGTAATTTGTATATGCGTAAATAAGTAGATTATAAAGATTGTATTACACGTTTATGAAACTTGGTGAATCATTGCCTGTAGTTCAACCTACGCGGGTATGGTCCTTTTTTTTTTTTTTTTTTTTTTTTTTTTTTTTTTTTTTTAACGTTGGGAAATGCATTTACGCATCCCCCTCTGCAGTTTTTCTGCGTGAGGGGGTATGTGGGACTCGCGAAAAGCCATACCCACTAAAACCCAACGGTGGCCACCATTCGCCTTCGACGGCAGGGGTTAACAGCCAGGCCTTATACCCCCACCGCCTACGTGGTGAGTGCCGCGACTTGGCGACTCTCCCAAGCCCATAATGTGGCAATATGCGTCGGTATCCAATAAGGATATCGCTGCCCTATTGCCGGGCTATTCCATTTTCTGTCGCAGGGGGGGTCGGTTTACTTGCAGCGAGCATAGCTACAGTATGCTCGTTTCTACGTAAACCTCCCCCTGCGTGTGTTCGTCAAATCCTGTCTCAAGGCTGACGCTGGGCGTAGAGACGCCTGCGTCTGCCGGGTCTACGTCGGCGCAGAGGATCCGCCGTTGGGTCATTCTCCCGGGCCCTCTCTGCAACCTCCTTCGCTTTAATCACAGCCTCGCAAAAGGCCACGACCGTCCTCCATTCCGTGTCGCCACTGACCATCATTTTCGCGAGACCCTGCAGGGTCAGCTCTTCCTCTCCCAGCAAATCTTCAAGAGGCCTTCGCTCCGCCGTCCATGCCGGGCACTCGGCTAGGGTGTGATGTGCCGTATCCAATTGGTTACTGCAGTGGTGGCAGGTGGGGGCCGGTTCCCGACCTATCCTGTGCAGGTAGCTGCCAAAGCATCCGTGTCCTGACAGGACCTGCACAAGCCGGTAACTGAGTGACCCCCACCTTCTCTCTGCCCACTCTCTGAGCACTGGGCTAAGCGCGCTGAGAGTCCAGGCCCCCACGCAAGATGAGTCAAGTTCCTGACGCCATTTGAGGAACACCGCGTCGCGAGCCTCTCGCTTCCAACTTTCTAGCGTTTCAGTGGACAGTTCTTCGTCCCTCTCTCTTGCTTCCGCTCTACGCCAGTAAACTTCCGCCAGGGCGGCCGCTTCGAGATGCCAGGGTGCAGTACCGGCTATGGCGCAAACCGCGTCATAAGATACGGTGCGATACGCCCTTGCAACCCTAATAGCTGTTACTCGCTGCGACCGCCTCAGCACAATCGTGTTGCGTGTTAATAGCTTATCGGCCCATATAGGGCATCCGTACAGCGCCTGCGAGCGCACCACCCCGGCAAAGAGTTTTCGACATGCCCCGTTTGGTCCTCCAATGTTCGGCATAATACGGCAAAGAGCCGCTGCCGTGGTACGCGGGTATGGTCCTACGCATTGAACGTAGTACCACAGTATTACCATTATTTCCTACAGTAAGGAATCGCCTT
>CAJQZN010035941.1:1332-16561 GCA_907164685.1 Colias eurytheme | reverse complement strand
ATAAGGGTTCCGTTTTTGCCATTTTGGCTACGGAACCCTAAAAAATATACTGGACTTATTTGACATTCGCTATCTATAGATATAGCTAGGTTGCCAATATTTTCTCACGGGATCTGGATTTACGCGGTTGAAACCGCTTGACGTAATAGATATAGGATGCAAAACATGTTACAAACCATGAACTTAATGCTTAAATATTCATAGTTAATTACTCAATTAAAGGTTTAAAAAATAAAAATAGGTACATTAGTTTGCGCTTATGCCAAGAAGCTTATCGATTAGGTCTTCTTTATAGGAGGCTCTTTTACATAAAGTACATATTATTATATTAAGTAAAATAGTTGTGCCTCGCGGTTTTACCCACATTGCTTCGCTACTATTGGTCTTTGCCTGACATATAGCATATAGTTTTCCTCAATAAATGGGCTATTGTACACTAAAAGAATTAATCAAATCGGAGGAGTAGTTCCTGAGATTAGCGCGTCCAAGCAAGCAAACAAACAAACTCTTCAGCTTTATAATATTAGTATAGATAGCTGACAGTTTAATTTATTTAATTATAACGTTATGATAGTGATAAAACCAACCAATAAAGCTTTTTCACATTTTTCACAAGTAAATATTCGTGAATTCTCATTAACATTGACACTGCACCACTAAATATAGAGTCTCCATCGATTAGATGCACTGCAGTGGATGCTATGCGGGTATAACTGCAGTAACCTTGTCAGGAACCCATTGCCATCTTTATGTTTTAACTTTAGGTACAGTCGAGCAGAGAATTCTTTAATTTTCTATATAATAAAAATGAATCGCCAAATTGTTAAGTGCAAAACTCGAGAACGGCTGAATCGATTTTGTAAATTGTTTTTCTAAAATATTCTTAGAAGTAGGGAAAAGTGATCTCTTAGGCCTTAGACAAAGGAAAAATTTCAAAGGGAACTTAAATAATAAAAAAGGTTTTACGTAAAAACTATTGATATAATTTTCCTGATATTTTTTGTGCAAAGGAATAACATTTAAGCTATTAATATATGTGTAAAAGCTGGTGTTAATGGCCGTTGTTAAAAAATTAAGACGTTTATTAATAAGTTCTCAAAGTTTTAATAATAAGTTTTCAACGAGATTGTACTGAAGTGGCTAATCCCTGACATTTGCGTGAAAATGTGAAAATTACGTTAATATAATATACAAGTTTAGTTTACTTTTTATAGAGAGTACATAAGATCTGCATCGTTGTATAATTATGACATAAGAAAACTGCTTACGCAACAAATAAAAATTATCAAATAAGAGCATTAAACAATTAATTTGGAAATGGATATTCAAGGATAGCAAATAATAATAGAAAAAATATTGACAAGAAAAACGCTTAGTAGAATAAATTAAACAGTGAATTCTTCAATGTTTATAATTGATTGAATTTGTTAAGTTCGGGCAAATCGTCATAGCCAATAATAATTCAGTAGCAACTACCTTCCCGTCAACAACGGACCAGGCCTTCCCATTGGACAGACATAAGGGTGCTTTCCCATCAGAGATATGCGAGGATGTGTATCAAGGGATGTGTTTTTAAAGAACCTATCCTGTCGCTTTACTTACCTTGCCTCGTTCAGCACAACTCTGGTGGAAAACACCCTAAAAATTAAAAATTTCATTTCACACGACGGTCTCGCGTGGTAGACGCGCATAAAACGTAGTTTATCATCATATCGACACGCGACGGCTTCATGTGGGTAATCTCTTGCTTACATATTACCTACATGTATGTAATTAACTTGTTATTTCGTTAATTATTTCCCGTCTCCCTGAAAATCATTTACATTGCTAATTTGCGATTTTGAACGCTTTTTACGTGGCATCTCCCAATAAGGTATTCTGTTAGTATTTTAAAACTACATTGTGTACAGACATACATGCATACTTGGATAATTTTTAGTATGGTTATAACAGGAATTGATATAATTTAAAACTCTATAATTTTATGATTAATATTATATTTTAATAACATGCATAACATGCACATAATTATTATACCTAGTTTCAAAATGAAAAGATAGCAAATGATAACAAAACATTGCTGTATGTAGATTTATATTTTTAGTAGGATTATTAACATAAAATATACGCTGAACTGTAACAACAGAAGGGCCATGTTTTCAGGCAATTCGATAAGTTTGATTTATCGATGCAACTGCCGGGTCACTGACCTAGTTCGGTTGTTTTATTGTTTGAATACGATTTTCTTTCGAATGAAGGAATTATATGCCCATTGTTTTATGGGGTTGGTACGGACGGAAAAATGACTTAGGGCCGATTTTTCAATGCTTGGATAAAACTTATCCGTCCAATAAAGTATTACACAATAATATTAAAATGTCACGTAAACTGTCAAATACGGGCAATAAGAATACGTTTTTAAAATGGTAGTTTTATACATTATTCGACGAATAAGTTTTATCTAAGCATTGAAAAATCGGCCCTTAATAAATTCTGTGAATAACTGTAGAGATTTTATCTTCCATTATGTAATTATAAGTAAATTTAGGTAATATTTTTTTGAATTATTATATGAAATACATATCAGTTTTGAGTGCGTTTGCTATCTGATGCGGTATATATTACCAATTACCATTCTTATTCTATACAAAACATACAAAATTAAATGTAAAGTATCTCAGAACCGAAATATTCATGTATTTACATTATAAAGACAAATTTATTTTTCAGTAGAAATAACCTTATCGATGGTCACAAATTTCAACGGTAACCCAGTTACAACCCATTACACTATCAAGGATCTCCAATATCCGGTCTACGGAACCCCGCTACGATGGCGGAAAGAACCACTTTGCACAAATTAGGGGTTGTTCGATGGCTTATCGCCGATGCTACAACTGTAAGGGGCAATTTGTGGCGCTTGAAGATATAAGAGTTATTGACCCAGAGTGTGTATGAGGGTTAAATGGTCAGATATTAAAATGTAGGATACCTACAGGATTAAAGTATTATAATATGTATAAGTACTTTCAAGACTATCCACTGGTCCTGATTAATGATAGATTACAACGTTTAGGAAAAAAATGAAATTTACATGGTAGAGTCTAGACTATCCTATGATATTTCGTATTTGTATCCCAATTGAGTATTTGAATTAAAAAATTTTTTGTGATAAATGGAAAGATTATATATTAGTTTTATAACAAAACTGTTTTTATTTTTATTTTTTTGCAATAATTCAAAAGTTATTTCAAAATAAAAATTAGTCTTTGAATCCAGTACCGAAGACACGCCGGCAATTCCCGAAGCGTCACCCAAGCGCGTGTGACGTCATAATGTTAATTTTCACTCATTGCATTTGATAGAACAATAAATATAGTTTGAAATACTTAACAGGATAATAAGGTAAATTTATGAAATTATTGTATTGTTACCGGGTTTTTATAAGTATACAAAATTTAAATTAAATCCATCGGTTTATAGTGGGTCTAAATCGAATCGAAAGGAGAATTGGTTACATACAAACATATGTTTTAAGCTGATCCTGGCGATCCTTATCAGGATAAATTTATGATATTATTGTATTGTCATCGGACCTTGATAAGTGTTCAAAATTTGAACAAAATCCGTCGGTTTTAAGTGGGTCAAAATCGAGTCGAAACTTCGAAAGGAGTCGGTTACATACAAACATATAGGTGAAGCTAATAAAAGCGTGTTAATAATAAATACAGTGTTTTGATCTATTTAATTTTGTTGTCATTATTAAATTACATATTAATTATATTAATTTTTAATTATATTATTTAAATTTATATTAAAAATGGCGAACCTCAAAAGTTATCGTTTTGTACCATAATGTACGAATACTACAAAGGCAACTCCTGACAAAAATCGGTGATCATAAATATATCAACATCAAGAATATTATTCGTAACTAACTAATTCGGAACCAACTAACAAATCGTATGTAAACGCTATGTACTGCAGTTAATAATAGCTATAACATTATGACGTCACAACTGTGGTGACCAGTCATGGCGCGTTTTTAGTCACGTGATTCTAACTTAAATTTCATCAATTTTTTATTGCTTATAATTAACGGAAAAAAATGTTTTTGAAGTTATTTGTATTAAATATCAATATTATTAATAATAAAGTTTCAAAATACATAAAAAAAATCAATAGTTTTTTTTTATTCAAATACTCAATTGTTTGAAAGTTTTAAGCAAAATTCCCAGAAACACATTTGAGTATACTTAACTTGATCATAGGTAGATATATGAAAAGTCATGCTATTTAAAAAATTTAATTAATAGTTCATATCACGATAAATTCATGAACAATTATTAAAATCTGTGAGTCTGTATACTAAGATGTCATAAAGAATACGAATTTATTAATATGCCCAGAGTAATTTAAATGATCTATCATATACAACTTGATACATTACCTCATCACAAGCAGAGCACCTTGGCTTCAAGGTCTCCGCATGATGCCGGCCGCAGTACAGCCGCCCGTCCTTCCAGAAGTACACCAGGTCTACCAGCAGCTCCTGGCAGGAGGAGCACACGAAGCAGGCTGGATGCCATCGCGCGGAGGGACCAGCGCGCGCAGCGGAGACGCACATGTCTCCAGAGGACATTGTTTCTTCACACTGTAAGAGAAAGAAGGATTAGATCTTCGGATCGAATCATAAGAGAAGTTTAGGAATAGAATATTTTTTGGTAATTGGTAAATTTTATGATGCTTGATTTGTAGATGGTGTCTCTTAAAGTGTAGTGATATTTTTGCACTATGAAATGCAGGAATTTAGTTGTGTTATTTTATTTGTGGAATTTACGTTGAAATCTGTAGCTGTAATATGGTGAAATTTTAATAAAGATAGTAATTGTATCTTCTTTTGATTTATTGCTAAATAACTAAAATAAATTCTGATAAAGAAATAAATTCTGGGAGATAAAAATGTAGAGTTAAAATTTGAAGTACTTAGTGATATTATTATGAAGATGTGTGAAGTAAAATGTATGTTTAGGATCTTAGTAATGGTAATATCGACGATCGCGTTGTACATTATACAAAATATACACAATAGTTTAAAAATAATGAAACTCAATATATTAATAATAGTTTAATAAAACTAAGTACAAAATGGCAGTCCAATCAAAAAGGTTGTATAGAATTTTACGTCCATATTCGCTGCTATTAATTCCGTCCTTAGCCCATAATTGGAGCTTTGACTTTTTAGAAGGTCGATTGTTCTAGAAATGCTCGATAAATATTTTTTGTAATGCGTGAATCATGCTGATACTTATTTTAAATCTGCTAATAATACACCTAAAAGTAAAATATAATAACATTTATAGAAATGTTATTATATTTTACTTTGTGTTATTGTCTTAGGTAAATGGATGATTATCTAAGGGCCGATTTTTCAATGCTTGGATAAAACTTATCCGTCCAATAAAGTATTGCACGATAATATTAAAATGTCACGCAAACTGTCAAATACTGGCAATTAGAATACGTTTTTAAAATGGTAGTTTTATACATTATTCGACGAAATTTTATCCAAGCATTGAAAAATCGGCCCTAACGCTGGTAAGAAATCTCGAAAAAAATCTATATCTTTATGGTTTTTCATGTAAATTTTTCTATCTAGGTAAATATTTATTTGTGAAGTGCTGATGCTATATTCTGCAACCTCTGTCGTCAACTTGGTACTACGTAAGATACGTTTATTTGTTAATTATAAGAAATCATCATTTATGGAAGGTATTAATAACTCTGATATTGAAGAGGTTCATTCATACGCATCCGCTTTGTCTAAAACCTAATAAATAATATACTAAAGCCTTCCTCAAGAACCACTCTATCTATTAAAAAAACTGCATCAATCATTGCGAAGTTTTAAAGATTTAAGCATACATAGGGAATCAGGGACAGAGAAAGCGACTTTGTTTTATACTATGTAGTGATAACCTATCCACGATTCAAATGTTAACAACGAAGACACACGGAATCAAAAAGAATACTTCCCAAGTAATAAAAGTATTTCCTTGTACCAAGGGCCAAAGGGATGGAAGTTTTTTGCGACAATTCGACAAGGTAAGCCTGTCTCGACTGAGCACGTACTGGCCTTCCGCGAAATGGTTCGTAGATTGTACCGTGTTTACCGTACCGTCTTGAGATGATACTGTTTGTGTTTGAATTTATAATATGTATGTGACAATTATTTGATAGCTGTGCCCCGCTTCAACCACGTTGAACATGATCCTATAAAGAAGATGATGACGAAGAAGATATATCATTTTATATTGCTTTCCTCAATAAATGAACTTATGAAAAGAAAAATAATATTTCAACTTGAACCTAGTTCCTAAGATTACCGCGTTATAACAATATTCAACTTTATGTCGTTCAAACTTCAATGTATGGAAATTTTGTGTTTTTGAATGTTTTAATTAATCGATCAAAAAAACAAAAATACTTTTGCGCTTTTGAACGCTTTGTCGTTGTCGTATATTACATTTTTGATTTGTTAAATGTTTATCTGATCTATTCTGATTCATTTATTAGTGAAATATTGGCATAAAATGGATGAATACTTCTATTGTAAGGTTCGTGAATATTACCCTGTAGATAGTCAGTCGCCTTTGAAAAGTTTCTAACACCAAAATGCGTTCGTTACCCACCTCAGTACACTTTTTACAATACCAAAGCTCGATAATTCTCACGTCGCTTTTTACAGCATAATCCACGGAATGCCAGAAATGTAAGTCATTTGGAGTGGGTTTCGTGACCCGGGGAGAATCGATTTGAGTTTGAGTTTGAGTTGACTCCAACACGACGCAATTATGTGATCGATTACTGACTGGCTGTAGTTAATACTTGGAAAAGGCACTTGTAAATTTATTTTGTTGTAAATAGATGTTTTAATTGATGTTGGTGTAAACTTTAATTCTACTTATCGTAATTTAAAAGACGAGTATTTTACAGATTTCACTTATGTATAACAGGATCATTATATCATAGAAAATAATATAATAGCAAAACTTGCTCTACAACTTAGTAAATCTTCGTTCAAAATATCCCATTACTGGCAGTTAAACCGTAAGGAAGCAGCCACGGAAAGCACGTCACTAGATAGTCCACGTGACGCCGGGTGCATTACCTATGCTCAGCACAGCATCAGACATGCTTCCTTGTCTGGGCGCGCAGACGCACCGTGACTCATGGAGCGGCCCCGGGTGTGAACGCAGCGTATTTATAAGATGTATTTTTATACAGAAACTATGTAATTATATTATGGTTACATACTAATAATACAAAGCTAAAGGGTTGTTTGTTTGAACACGTAAATCTTAGGAACTACTGGAACGATTCCCAAATCTTTCTAATTTAACTTACTGGGTATATTTCTTCTGTGTGTGAATGATAGATGTTAATTTTTGCGAAGAATGTCCATTATTATAAAACGTGGACTGAAAACTAGTGTAATCTAAGAAAATTGCCATGGAAATGATATATATTTCACCGCGGTAAAAATTAGCCTGTCACTGTCTCCTAACTATTTGCATATACAAAAATCATATCATAGAATCGCTCCGTTGCGACGTGAAAGAAAGACGAACAAACAGACATACTTTTCACATTTATAAAGGATTTATCCTCCCGCCTCCTCCCTTCCCTTAACCCGCCAAGTTCCCGCTCCATTGTGGCATATCTATAGATTTTAATCACTATATTCGCTTTTTTATGAGCGGATTTTCAATGCAAATTCTTGCTGTCTTTATTTATTACCTTTCCTATTGTTTAATTGTAGATACTTTATAAATGTAATACTTTATACTTTGTAAGGCAATTGGATTTTTGTTAAGGTAAAGTTGTTTCTTTTGAATTAATTTTTGAAATGTGTAGTAAATATTTATCAAGAATGAAGATATTGCAACTTAAATCTGTTTAATATTGAGCTATGAAAATGGATTTCTTTAGAATCATTGGAGGTAACTACATAATTAAATAACGGACCATTCCTAAATAATTGTTGATGTTCACATGAACACTTAGCGTATCTGCCTATGTACGAGTATCATTTACAAACTTTACTAGTAAAACACAACAAAAACTCAAAACGAATTTATATTAATTAGCTGTATCCATTTATTAAAATTCTGCAAAAAACATAATTAAACCTTACACTACAAAAAAAAGCGTTCTACACCATAATTTGTTAAACCCATAAAGATGAACTATATCGTGTAAATAAGCGATCACCGCCGGTGGTCGGATCGTTAGCAAGCGACAATATTTGTGCAAAATTATCCACAGAACACAGTTCCCGCCTTGTCATTACTTCACCGAAAATCTTTTGTAGTTACCGTCTCTACTATAGTGTGACTATGGCTTTAGGCGGAGTATACCTGAGCGACGAGTAAGTATTGTTATAAGAATTGTTGCTAAAGTTTTGTTTGATAGTTCATTGATAAAATGTAAAGCATACACAAATAATGTTTTAAATTATTTTATATGGTTATTTCTAAATGTATTTTTTCCTGTTACATTAATGTAAACGTAAGATAAATCTAATAGTCCATAAAACAAATTTATCAGGATATTCTGCATTTCTGCATTGACTTTATACATGTTACAGTTATAAGGATAAAATTTTGTTCATAGTAAAATAATTAATAAAAGCTGATGGATATACTGCTTATTAGAGGTAAGTAGCACAAAAAAGCATTTGCATTGTTCAGTCACATGGGATATATGAAATTAATTTCTATTTCCTAAAGCTAGAACAAAAAAAAGATATGTGTCACTCGGGGACTGCCGCGGTAAAGCTTGCATAGCGTGCCTTCAAGCCACACTTCCGAGCCCGTCGGAGTGGGGAGCGTGAGGCTTTTTCGTTACGGAATTTCTCGATTCGGTCCACGCGCTTAAGGCCCGCGATAGAAGCTATAAGCTGCAATAGCTTAAAATCGGATCAAATGTTTGTTTTATTTTGAATCCATATCAACAAGAGATTAAAACTCGACTCTCAAGAAACGGCGACAAAAAGTCGCATTACTACCTTTTCCTAAAACTATAGCTGTCAAATAAAGGCTATTTGTTGATTAGTTTCGGATCAGTGATAATTTGGGGCCGGTGTCTGTAGCTTTTGATTGTGGAGTGAGGATCAGCTTCTATCAGTGTTTGATTTGCTGTTTTTTGTGTTAAATGTTGATCATTTTGTTTTTTATCCAGAACGGTGGTGGTCGCTAATGTTTGGCTAGGGTTTGAGGAAAATTATTTTTAGATTAGGATTATGTTTAGTTTCGTATGAAGTTATGTGATGGCCATGTAATTAGGATTTATCTTTGTAATTAGAATTTGTGTAGTGTGATTCTTTTATTTTATCCTCCCAAAAGTAATGTCTATACGATAAACGATTGCAAACTAAATAAAATAGCTAATGATGATGCACTGTAATTTTAAAGTCTCAAAATGATAACACGTTGGATACCTTTGGAGAATATTTATTATTGCAACGAGCATCCAATTATATCACACTAGCTGCTCCGCGCGGTTTCACTCCCGTGGCTCCACTCCTGTTGGTCGTAGCGTGATGATATATAGCCTATAGCCTTCCTCGATAAAATGAGCTATCTAACACCGAAATAATTTTTCAAATCGGACCAGTAATTCCCGAGATTAGCGCGTTCAAACAAACAAACTCTTTAGCTTTATAATATTAGTATAGATGAGTTCATAGTAATTTCATTTTATTGTATTGTCCTAAGAGTTTTATGAATTTCTTTAAAGTAGTGAAAATATATGTCACCTACATTTATTTCGACTTTTTTTTTAATTGAGTGTATTGTTGTCTGATAATATTGATTGATTGTAAATGAAGTAGAAACTATCGACATCTTCCAATAATAAAGAAAATCAATCCGATGACAAATCGCCGATCAAAGCTCAACCGGAGACATAAAACCGATTGGCATCGAGCCTCCTACGTCGAGCCTACGATAACGTCCCGTGACGTCACGTCCTGCTCCCTTCCGCTCAGCTGATGTCCGTTTGTCTGTCACGTAGCTAGTGAAAGTCTTAGTCATTGTACAGTAACACATGAACTGTTCATGTGTGAAGTGTGAATAGAGAAGGAAAAGAAACGGAAGGTTCTATACCTAGATATTTTCGAAATATTGCAGGCAGTTGTGTTCTATTGTATCTATACTATCTATGGTTGATGTTAGTCTTGTTATATTCTTTATATCAACGTTCTCAACCTCAGCCCATTAAAAATCGGTCCTTGTTTGTCATCTTTAAAATGCTTAACCTAACCCGACTTTTTTAGACGACAGTTAAACATTAGTCTATCTACAACTAATAATTAACTATAATACTACATCTATAGAGTAGCTAGTAGAGTTTATAAGCTTATTTATAGGAAGTACTTATAAAAATTTTCTACTTGTAAAAAGCTCCGATATCCCCGAGTGACGAAAATATCGAAAAAACATATTAACAAATTCATTATTATATCATTAATTAATAGTAAACTTGGCACGTATTTCTATCATCTCTATCTATCTTTAACTCAAAACAATCTAGTACCAAATATCAATATCCAAATATCAATTACAGGCCAGCTTCCAAAAGTCCTCGAAGTTGGAGGTCGCGTGTGAACCTCTCGCCGTTCGACTGCATCGCACCATTTCACACAAAAACTATATTGACCGAGACGATGGTTTTATAAGATACGACACGACTACGACTTTTTAATGTTTTGTTCTGATTCGGTGGTGATTTTAGATGTAATTTGAAGTAGTAATGAGAGAGATTTTAACAACATTGATACGTGTTTATCTTTTTAAAATTGCTGTCATTTACAAACGCAAATTTAAATACAGGTAAATACTGATAGGTCTATCTGAAAATGTTAGGTTGCATGTATGGTAAATGTGACGATTGCTGTAAAATTTTCAGGTCAGTTATATCAGCTAAAACTTATCCTTTTGGTAATATTTATTTAAGAAAATTCAACAGATATCGTTCACATTAAAAGTCATCCGAACCCATTAAATGGATTACTATGGTATCGATGGTAGACAACTCTATATCTTGATTTTTTACCCAAAATAAAACAATGCGTCGGTAAACGATAATTAAAAGTGTGGAGCTTATCTCTTTTCTGTCAGTTTTTTTGTTGAACTTTTTAAAGCATTCCAATTCTCAAATGTTACTAATTGATTATATTTTTTCTATTCGACGAAAACAAACTTTAATTCAAGATAGTGTGTGATTTCTTAGATATTTTATTTGTTTTGAAGAGCACGCATTTTAAAATATAAGAAATTAAGATAGGGAGACATGGGACATTTTTGAAGATACTATTGATGTTGGTTTTTAAATAAACGGTCTTTTGAAGAGATTGTAAGTCGTTGTTTTTCAGAATAGTATTGTCAAAATAACCCTAACTACACATTCACTCATGCATAGGTACATATAGAAATGTAAGTAAGTACATAGGTAAACTCTAAGAAATAACTTTCTTCCGAAACACAGAATAATCCTAACCAGGAATACAAAACTTTTTGTAAAAAAAGGTTTTTTCAAACTTCGTGTGTCAATAATTAATGCAGTGTTTTAGTTTCCCTTTCGATATCAGATGAACCATCTAATGCTGGCGAAAATAAACTAATTAAGCTGAATCTTGTTAATACGGATAAAAGCTAAGCCGAAGGGGCGTGGTCAGTAAGCTGGAGAATTTTATTGGAATTTTAATTAAGAATTCTTGTATAAGACACTTTGTTTTTTGTGTTTAGTGTATTCAAAGTAGGTACATTACTGAGATGGAATTTTCAAAAAATAAAAATCGGACTGAAGAGTCTTAATATGCTGATTAATTGGCCGTGTAACTTTAAACGTAGATAAGACTTATCAGCTGTAATTAAAAATCAGGAATTCATTGTTTAAAAAAGTTTTTTTATACATAGATTTTATTTATTTTTAGTCCTTAATATCTTATAATATAAACTACAACCACCAAAGGGTTTCAAACACATGAACATTGATAGATATAGAGTGAAATGAAGCATAATAATTTGTATTCAGATAGTATTTTGTAAGTAATCTCTGAGGCTTTGACAATTTTCTCTAATCTTATCCTTATTTCTAAATATTTGTTCTATGATAAGCCAGGTTTTCCCCTCGTTTACGGTTTAAGACATTTATTTCTCAAAAAGATTACATTTGAATCACTTACAGAGAAATAATAATATAAAATAGAAACATTTTTGCTCGCTTATCGTTGTACGTAGTAAGGAGTTTGTTAACACAAATAGAATACATCCAACAAGAATAACAAAAAAATGGGCGGTAATTTTTATAAACATAAATTCAGACTACCCCAACGACATTCTAAAGATATAAGGCATGTGTTCTAGGTAAAGATATGCTATTTTTATGAGATATGAAATTAGTTTAATTTTTGTTAACACTTTGTTTTTACTAAATATATAGATAATATGTATTTTAATAGTAAAAGTATAATTTATAGGTTTTATTTATGTTTATTTTTTATATTTATTTATATATTTTTATATATATATTTTTTTTATAATTATTTAGTCTAAAAGATGTTTCTTTAGCAATTTCTTGAAATTATTTATCGATTTGGCTTCTTTAATATTTTTAGGCAATTTATTATACAATTGAACTCCTTCAAATAAGATACTCTTTTTCCCGTAACTTGTCCTGGTACAGGGCAGGGCTATATTGTTTGCGCGCCGAGTCATACGGTTTGTGTGTTGTATATTGGTGGAAAAGTTAATTAGAGAATGAACATTTTTAGTCAAGATTTTTTTTATTAACAGACATATATTAAATTGATAAGTTTGAGCCAGATTCATGAGCCGAGTTTTTTTGTATATGAGTGACGTGGGTGTTCGTGATTTATATTGAAATAAAGTTTTTATAATTTTATTTTGTGTAATTTGCAATTTTTTCAAATTTGTTGCTGATCCTGAACCCCAAACCTCGATTAGATAGTCAATATGTGACTTGACTAGGCTATTATAAATTGAATACCGCACTTTTTGTGGTAGACAACGAGCAATAGGTCGTAGCACGCCTATCAACGAAGTAAGTTTTTTACGTACTTTTTCGATGTGGGCTTTCCACGTGAGTTGTTTATCGAGAAGGAGACCGAGATATTTTTCTTCGTTTACTTTTTTTATCGTTTCTCCGTTTATGGACAATGGATTGTAGGAGCCTATTTTCTTATTTTTTGCGGTAAAAATGATGTAATTGGTTTTGGAGGCGTTTATCGTAAGTAAATTTGATTGAAACCATCTGTTTAATATGTTAAGATCTTTTTGGGCTTGATTTACTACAATATCAATAGAATTACCATAGTAGAACAAGCATGTGTCATCAGCATATAAAGTAATATCTCCGGTTAATCCTATTTCGTGAACGTTATTAATATAGATAAGGAAAAATAGGGGGCCCAAAAGGGAGCCTTGAGGCACGCCACAGCTAATAGGTCTTTTTTTGCTATATTGATCATTAATTTTTACGACTTGATACCGATTTTTAAGGTATGATCGAAATATGTCATAAGCTACTCCGGTTATTCCCGCATTTCTTAATTTCAGTAGTAAAATTTCGTGGCTCACGGTATCGAAAGCTTTCTTAAGATCGACGAATACTCCAAGAGCTACCTTTCTACGGTCTATGTTGAGTCTGACATTAGTGATAAGATCCACAGTTGCTGCAATAGTATTAGATTTTTCTCTGAATCCGTATTGTTTATTAAAGAAAAATTTATTAGACGTGAGAAAACCGTTTAAACGGGAGTGCAAAATTTTTTCGAATATTTTTGACAAAGCTGGTAGTACTGATATTGGACGGTAATTACTGGGATCTAGTTTAGAGCCAGATTTATGAATGGGAATTACTGAGGCTACTTTGAGGGAGTCCGGAAAATAACCTTCTCTTAGGCATTTATTTATTATTTTCACCAAGTTATTCACTAATAAATCTTTTATATTTTTTATAACCCGAATGCTTATTCCATCCACACCTATAGCAGTATTTTTACGGAGACTATTTATTATTTTTAAAACTTCATTTTCATTTGTTGGTTCTAATTTAGACAAGTTATTTGCAGAATTTGAGGGTTTGAAATAGTTATTCATATTTGCATAGTTTAGTAATGGTGCAATATTTTGAAATAAATACACCAAATATGTTATTGTTTTTTTCAATATATTTTCTTACTAGCGGTCCGCCCCGGCTTCGCCCGTGGTACATATTTCGCAATAAAAAGTGGCCTATGTCCTTTCTCTTTAAATTTCTTTCAAAATATCTCTATACCAAATTTCATGCAAATTGGTTCAGTAGTTAAGGCGTGATTGAGTAACAGACAGACAGACAGAGTTACTTTCGCATTTATAATATTAGTATGGATGTGCTATTTATTAAATAGGTTTGAAGTTGGTGCCGAACAATAAGCACTTAGTATTAAGCCCGTGCACCGACATCAAACCTTTTTAATAAATAGCACATATAAAATAATAATATGTAGTAAATAATAATGTCAAATCTTTTTTATTTCTTACTTTTCCGTTTTTGAAGTCGGTTGTTTTTAACCACATTTTTAACGAGTTATTTTTATTAGTGAATATTAAGCTTTCCGTGTGATTAGAGCTTCTTGTGAAAATTAAGCTCTCCGTGCGATAAGAGCCTTTAATGAAAATTAAGCTCTGCGTGCGATTAGAGATTTTTGTGAAAATTAAGCTCTCCGTGCGATTACAGCTTTTTGTGAAAATTAAGCTTTCCGTTCGATTAGAGCTTTTAATGAAAATTAAGCTCTCCGTGCGATTAAAGCTTTTTTGAAAATTAAGCCTCCGTGCGATTAGAGCTTTTTGTGAAAATTAAGCTCTCCATGCGATTAGAGCTTTTAGTGAAAATTAAGCTCTCCGTGCGATTAGAGCTTTTGTGAAAATTAAACTCTCCGTGCGATTAGAGCTTTTTGTGAAAATTAAGCTCTCCGTGCGATTAGAGCTTTTGTGAAAATTAAGCTCTCCGTGCGAATAGAGCTTTTTGTGAAAATTAAGCTCTCCATGCGATTAGAGCTTTTTGTGATAATTAAGCTCACCGTGCGATTAGAGCTTTTTGTGAAAATTAAGCTTTCCGTGCGATTAGTTTTTTGTGAAAATTAAGCTCTCCGTGCGATTAG
>CAJQZN010035940.1:0-28778 GCA_907164685.1 Colias eurytheme | reverse complement strand
TTTGTATGGCATTTTTAAAATTCGCACCCTTCACGGATTACAATGTAATTGGGTTATGCGTAAATCAAAATTATGAAAATTAATGCCCTCAGATCCTTGGCCTGTCAAAATATGATAAAAAATGGATTATAATTCGGGAGTACTTTTAAGGGAAAAGCGTACGATGTCTGCTTTCCATAGGAAAACATACAGCATTTTATTCATTACATTACACAAAATTATAATAGGAAGTGGAGTAAAATGCACATAGGCTAGTTCAATACCTACACAACTATATCTCTCTATATATAAAAATGAATCCCTATTTCCCTTGGTCACGGCATTAGGCGTGAATGACTAGACCGATTTTGATAGTTATTTTTTTATTATATTCCTTGAACTACGAGGATAGTTCTTATGGAGAGAAAACGTAAACATGTACCACGGGCGAAGCTGGGGCGGACCGCTAATAGAAATATGTATAAAAAAGAAGGGAAATACCTATATTTAGTCTTCATTAATTTCCAACGAAGTGGCTACTGCCTACTAGATATTTGTGATGGATAAAGTAAGTATTAAAAATATTATAGGATCAAATTCATAAAGGGATACCAGCCGTTACAGCAGGTTTATTTCCATTTTCCATTCCGAGCATAATACGCAAACCAGCTATATTTGGCTGAAATATAAACCATTACAAAATGAGTTAAACGAGCGGCGTACGAACACTCAAAATGAAATGTGAAAGCTATTAAATTACATCACTCAACACTAGTGGGCTATAAGCCACTTTATACAATTAGGCCTACCCTGGAGCGTTCTGTGCAATGCTGTTAATGTTACAGCCGCTTGTTGTTCTCATGTAAAATCTCTCAAAGGTAAACAGAGAAGTTTAGTAGTTGTATATGTTAAATGAATAAATAAATATTATAGGACATTATTACACAAATCTACCTAGTCCCACAGTAAGCTCAATTAAGGCTTGTGTTGTGGGTACTAGGCGACGATAAATATAATATTTAATAAATACATATATAGATAATAACACCCAGACCCAAGAACAAATAATTGAGTTCATCACACAAATATTTGCCCTGACCGGGGATCGAACCCGGGACCGTCGGCTCAGTAGGCAGTTACTTTACCACTGCGCCAACCGCGTCGTCGAATGTAAGAAAGTAGTGAGATTTCGTATAACGAGCAACAAATTATTATACATTGATTTTATAATCATTTGTATGTTGTAAAAGGTGTTGTAATTTAATTTTGCTACTGGAAAGCTACACGCTAATTTATGTAGTCATGTTAAAAATACAACAAAATGATTCCAAAACATAGTAAATGCTTCCTATAAATTCTTGTTTTTTTTAATGATTAAACTAAGCGCTCTAACTTTTCTAAAAGAAACAATTAAACCAAATGAAATGTTTGTAATTTTACGGAGGAAAAGCTAGCTTCTTTACTAAACGACATAATAAAGTAATGTAGTTTTTTTATGATCATCAGTTTTAAATCATTACTTTAATAATAGTATTTGAAACTGCATTTTCTTTCTGTTTCTACTATCAATAAATCACGTATAACATGAATTGGTTTCTAGGAAATTACCAATCAATGTATTCATTTTGCTGCTTCCGTTTTAAATTTTAAAAATTTGCAACAAATTAGAAATAATGCGATAAATATAACAATTTTTCTAGTTAGTAACATCCCCCGATTACCTTAAAAATAGTAGGATTTAGATCGATACATAGTAACAGCCCTGTCTCCGCCAGAATGCAGCTACGTCATATCCCACGTAATGCTAGTTTAATAATACAAACACATTCGTAAATTCCCAGAAAATGATAATTCTAATTGGGTTACATGAACTCTTATCATGTGTTATGTACACGTGAATGTAAAATACCTACAGAATCCAATCATTTGCTGCCAATGTTACAGAAAACACAATCTTAATGACGGTCATACCTCCTATTGACCTTCGAAAATGGCGTGGCAGTAAACAATTTCGGTACCGAAAAATCCCGAAAAATAAGTTGATTTTCCTGTTCAGCGAGACTTTATTTGCCTCACAGTTTGGTCTTCCGCGTTACCGCAGTAGCACGTACAGCAAGATGTTCGCTAAATCCACAATCCCTTTTAACCGACTTCAAACAAAAGGAGGAGGTTATAAATTCGGCTGGTATATTTTTATTTTTATTTTTTTATGTATGTTAGTTCTGGCCGTTGGTTCATCATATTGTAAGTATACAAATTCATAATGATAATATTTACATTTTTCTTGAAAATTTGAAAAATATTTAATAGAGTAGCTTTATGGTAGGTTAGTTTTTAAATATTAAATGTGGATAGTTTATTTTTTTAATATTGATGACTAACTTTAAAACTATTATGTAGTGTAATTTAGAAAATGTGCGTTTTAGAAGTGCTATATTTTATAATCGTTACAACTGAATTACCTAAATATCTATTACTTTTCAATATATTGAATTAAATTTCAGAATTTATAACAGATCACTTATCTTGGCTATGAGGTCAATAATAAAATTCTTCCTGTTATGTTTTGTTTCAGGGTTACTGAGTGACAACTCTATTGGGTCAGCAAGTGCTCATCCTCGACCGGACGAATTGTCAATAATAAAAACGTTAGGTGATGTTACTAATCTTAGACTCTTTGAATACTTTTTCAATCGATCAAAAGAAAACCCTGATGGTTCCCAAACTTATTTATACCAGAATGTCATTCAAGGAAGCAACACAATCAAAATTCATTTGGAATCGGAAGTTAAGCAGAAAAACGTCGTAACGAGAGGAAACCTGAAAAATGGAAATTATCCAACAGCATTAACTTTCGCGGCATACAATGTTATCCAAGAGTCTAACTCGACTAGTATAAACTTCTTGGGATCAACAATTGACCAGGAGAACATCACGTACAATTTCAATTATGTATATAAAAAATATTTCAATCATTAGGAGTTGTCATTACTACTTACTGTATGTTTTACACCTTTATAGAACCGAATAAATTGACTAATTATACAAATTGTTCTATTTTATTTCCAAAACTTTCTCTTCACAGTGCTTCAGTAGTATATGTAGGATTTAATTTTTTTCGTAAATTATGCAAATGAGAATTACACCTCTAAGTTACTATTTAGATATTTGAATGATATTTCACTACTTAGCTTTGTTGATATTTATTTTTTTTATTTTACAAAGGATAGCCAACAATTGTTAACACTAATCATCGACATACAAGGAAAATACAATTTAATATATCAAGTGCAACAATTAATTAAAGTAGTGAGATTTCGTATTTTCAGCAGCTAATTATTATACATCGACTTTATAATCATTTGTATGTTGTAAAAGGTCAATTGTCAATTCGAAATCACTTCATTTAGTATTTTTTTGTTTTGTTTTAGTATGCTACGCTAATTTAAAAGATAATGTCGGAAATGATGAAGTGATTGCTAATTTCATTTTGCTACTGGAAAGCTACACACTAATTTATGTAGTCATGTTAAAAATACAACAAAATGATTCCAAAATATAGTAACTGCTTCATATAAATTCTTGTTTTTTTAATGATTAAACGAATTAAGCGCTCCAACTTTTCCAAAACAAACAATTAAACCATATGAAATGTTTGTTGTTTTACGGAGGAAAAGGTAATAAAAAATCTAAATTAATGTAACCAACACGAGCATATTCTCCAGGGACTTTATTAAAATTTAGTCTTTAATTCTAAGCTTTCCCTATAAAACATGTATGAATATAAATTGGTTATAATACACGCGACACGGGATTGGTCTCAGTTCGGTATTTTGAAGGCTTGCTTATGTAAACTTAGTAAAAACTAAATAATACCATAAGTACGCAGAATCGTTTCCAACGTGAATATTCTTCAGAAATCGAATAGTTTTGTTATTAATGTCTTAACGCTTAATGTATGATAATTGTTAAATGGCAGTCACAGATCTAAAACTCATAATTTAGCTAACTTTATGCATGTATCTGGAAACTTAAGGAGCTACTTAATTAAGCTCAAGTGAATGCATTGGAAAGTTCTGGGACACGAAGGAGCGAAGATATCAACAACTATGGTGTAAGTCTTGCTTTGAAGGTCGGAGTGGAAGAGCTCTATGAAATAATTTATCGCTTTTAAAAAACTTGAAACTTCGTCATGGAACTTTAGTGAATATCTTTGTCTATGATTTGGCAGTTGTTTGCAACATTTTTTAATAATTTAAAAACTGTCCTATATGCTATTTCTTATTCCTATATTTACGAATTTATGAATTAATAGATACTTTACGTAAGTTACTATATCAATTTGAATCTATGTACCTAATACAAAGGCGTAAGTAGCACGCAGTATTATCATAGCTAGTTTTTATTACATGTTTTTGCCGCATTATGTCGTCGTTCCAATTATTGATTTTACCTACATTGAAATAATTTGTGTACATTTTTTATGGTTATAAGCAAAATTTATATCAATGGCCCCGTTCCAACTCAGGGCTAATAGTTATCTCACTGTTATGATCTTCATTTCTTGTAGATCCAAATTGTTTCAAGATTTTTTTATTTAAATAAAATTGTATCTGCATAAAATATTTTTTTTCGCAAACGGAAATATTAAAGCTTTTTATAAAGCATCTGTTTCTATTAAAACACGGGAAGCCTCACATAGAGGATTACAACGAGTCATTATTCCGCATCATTCTAAATCATGGTTTTTCATAGACAACCACAAAAAGTAAAACAATAGCTTGCAGTTAGGACGAATGTTACAATTGTAACAGACAACCAAAAATGCCACATTCCCATCCCATATCATAAAAATAAAAGCGTGCTGCTTTGAAATGGGAACTGGGAACGCATGTGCAAGTCACTATAAATCAGGGAGTTTTGCTCCTAGAATCGAGTACTATTTGTTTGCAAATCCTTTCCCGCTAACGACTTTTATGTCAGCACACGAACATTTCATTAATTTATCGAAGGCGATGTTCCGACTCAGATTAAAAATCACTCGCAATCTGAAAGTATGTCGCCGTAACGACCCTTTTAATGAAGCCTGTGATTTCAAACGCGACATACATAAAATGACATCAAAGCGGAGTCTCACCCCTTACATTCTATGCTGATGCTACCCAAGAGGATAATGATAGTCCATTTGTTGCCTTCACTCTAACGATAGCTATTGTCTATGAACTAATGGCTTCGGCCCTGACGTCTGGTAATGTCTTCATAAATCTATAATAATTGCAAGGAATTTGGGATAATGGAGGCTGGTTAGTTTCCTGTTAGTGTTTACAAGCCTCATTTCCAAACCAAATTTTCGCTAGGTGGACAATTCTAAAAGAGAGAATAAGAATATAATATTTATTTTAAAAGAAAATAAATTGACGATACCACGAACTTGATCACATAATCAAGTTCATGTTCTAGTAGATATTATCGACTTCGAGGAAATTTGTATCACCAAAAACCTATAAAAATATTAGTTAACAAGCATTAAATCCATCATATACATCTTCAATTTCTAAACGCATACCGCTCGTTTAAAAACAAACACACATGTGAAATAGTAGTACAATAAATTCATTTTCATGGCTGGGGTAGGTAATATTTCACAATTCTCGATAAGCTTCGCGTAATCGAATATGAAAAACAAACAAGATGAGTGTATTGATGGTTTATTGGTTCGTTTTTAATAAACGGGCTATTTGGTCGGGTGAAGTTGATTACATTAGCGATGTTTTCAGCTTTAATGACAGCGAGTGAAGGAATATATTTGTCTAATTAACACTGTGTAATTAGTATCTGGGTTTTATTCAAGAGGTCGTTGATAACTGAAGGACCCAATGAGTCATGGAATTGCTATAGATTATTATGATTAAATAGCAAAGCATAACATATTACGTATAGAAAATATTTATTGATTGCAGCGCGTGTTTTTATGAAATTGTCGTTTGTCGTTTATAAAGCTTTAAAAGAGAACATTGAATGTATATTGACGTTGAATTTTCATGTTTATTTAATATGAATTTTCTAGGCAATGTGAGCATACTATTATTTCCCTTGAAGCATAAACACCCGTGATGTTACGACCTTGCTTGGTGCATGTTAATTATTTTCTTCACTTAACGTATGTAACGGTTAATAATCTCTTCATACACACATACACGAATAAGAAGCACGCTGAATAAGAAAAATTATGCCAGGCTTTTAACATCGTATCTGTCGAATAATAGTGTTAGCAATCCAATATTCCAGTATTAACATTCAATATTTTTCCCGTATATTTCGTCCAAATTAATGTTTGATAAATAAAACTGCATGAAATCAACATAAAAAATAAAAATTATAGGTTCTCCACTGAAATCGCTGTACGTACAAATTCGTACATTGAACGGCTGAATTACAGTCACGTTTGCGAAATAAAAAACATTTGAAGCAGGATTGAAATGCAGTTTCGCAATGCAGTGGAGTTGAATAATGCAATGTGCAAAATGTAAGTAGCGGGTGTTCCAGAAGAACATACTGACAGCTTGTGTCAGTTTATTATTTCGAGAACAATGAGGCGGGTTGTTGCACCTGCAGTGTGGAACGCACGTGTTCTAGGAATATATGCTTATTAAAGTACCTAGGTTAATCATTCGGAATTTATTGTTTTGGAGTTCATCTAGATACAGGATGTAGAAATTAAAGATCCAGAATAAACATACGTCGTGTTTATTAGCTGTTTAATTAAAAGACTAGCTTAATTACTAAATGTAGTGTTGTATGATCATCAGTTTTAAATCATGTTTTAAAATTAGTTGAAACGGCATTTTCGTTCTGTTTCAACTATCAATAAATCTTTGTATAACATGAATTTGTTTCTAGGAAATTATCAATCGATGCAGTAATTTTGCTGCTTCCGTTTTAAATGATTATTGTTGGATTATGACAAAATACAGGTCAAATTTTATATCAAGGCATTATTTTCATGCTTTTCGTATTAATATAGTCCAAGCTTAATGCAGAAAGGATCTTTATTACAGCTAATTAATCGAGAAACAAGGTTTTAACAGGAATTCTTCATATTTTAAAATGTAATTTCAATGACATGGTATGAGTTAAAAAAAATGAACCTGAAATTTATTGCATAATTTTCTCTATAATAATAAAAAGAGGTCACGTAGAAAGAATTTGTAACGGTCGTGAGAAATAGCTGTAGTCATTTTCCATTTCACCCAAATTATGCAACAGGATAAAAATGGTTCTTTTTACAGAGTTTTCAAATAAGAACTTATATTATTTAGAATTTTATAAGTTAAAAAAAAAAAATTAGGTATCATTGTGCAAAAATGTAAAAAAAAAAATGTTTCTTATCACAATTTTTATGCTGATTCAAAATACAAATAAATGAATGTAGAGATGATCCATTCACGCTGGACCTCTCGTTGGTTTTTAATAAAAATAACACATTATAATATTCTATTTCTATTGTTACGGTATTCCATTGAGCTAAGTGCTAAAAATAACTGCTTATATAGTTATATAATATAACATATAATTACAGAAGAACCTTTGTCGGTTTGTTGTTCATTTACATCATTCATTCATAAAAATCTGGAAACGTTGTAATACAAAAAGGCTCTTTATAACCTTGTTTAGTCTTAGTTTAGAAATAGGTCTGATTGTCAATAGTTGAAACCTAAGGAAATGACTGTATTGAGGCACTAAAGTTATTTATCGTGTACTAGTATTCTGCATTATCGAAAACGACCGCCATTGTTAAGATGTCGACACACTAGCGATATAATAGATTTTACTTGCATTCAATAAGTTTCATATTATTTTCCCACAAAACAGAACAATAACAAAAAGTTTTGTTCTTGCAATATGTCGGCGAATTATGTGAAGCTAATGTTTTTGTGAAATACTAGCAGACCCACACAACTTTGTCTGCTTAAAAGGATTTTTCCTATGTCTACAACATTACCCTTTTATGCTTTCTTGACTAATGGAATATTCACCCCAAAATCAACAATTTAAACCTATTCGTTCGGTTCCTATAAAGTAAGCTTGTTCAAACAAACAAATTCAATTCTAGATACAATTATAAAAACTTTTTTTCTCTAATGCGTAGATCATAGTTACTTATGTAGTTTTCTAAAATTACTTTAATAATTTAATTCTAATGGTAGAGTTTTCTAATTAATTTACCATCCGTGTTGTGGTAAATTCAAAACTCTTAATCGATTCTCATATTATAAAGAGGAAAGGTTTGTAATTATGTATGGTTTTCACGCATAGGTAAACTACTGGACCGATTTCAATGAAATTTAACACATAATATATAGAGGGTAACTTGGATTAACACATAGGCTAGGTTTTATCCCGGAAATCCCACGTGAACGGGATACGCAGGTTTTTCTTTGAAAACGCGGGCGAATCCCTGGGCGGAAAGCTAGTTAAAATTAAAGTACATTAAATATCTGGAGATAACTTCGTGTAATCGTTCTGAATATCAGATATCATAATTCATAGCTGTGGTCATTAGTCAACCGCACATTCTGTTTACAAACAGGGTTGTTTAATGAATCCTTGGTCAAGTTGTAATCATAAGTCGTATTTACTCAATGAGGTTAGCAAACTATTAAACAGTCCGAGTTGCCAACTCCATTTCCTTGATGAAAGTGCCAGTTTAAGTATGAATAAGCCGGGTTTCCCTTTAGTTTAAAAAGTGAAAAACTCCTAACTGTTATAAAGGTCTTGTTGGTTTTACGCAGTAAACAAAAGTTTAGGGATTAAGCGCTTCAAAAATTTAAATGCAAGGCTTTAGTAAATTAATATTTGTTTAAGCTTTTTGTAAAGTTATGGCGAAGGGATTTGTATTGGGTTGTAAAAACAGAAACTTATAATAGCTTGTTCAGATTTAATCGATGCTTATAAATATGTTGGATAATTTTAATTTTATAACCGCTATGCGATCTTTTATCTTTAATCTATGTTGAAGTAATCGTCGTTTTGACAAAGATTTAAATTGAAATCTTAACATAATTGTAAACTGCTTAACATTTCTTTAATTTGGAATCGAGATCACTTAATAAACAGATTGCCTTTAAAAAGTTTCAATTGTTTTCAAGGACATAAAGGCTCTATAATATTATTCCCAACGTCATGTTTACGAGGCCAACACAATATTAGTAATATAATAGATGTAGAATAAAACCCAAAAAAGGCTATTTTCAAGGTATGTTTGCAATGTATACGTATTCTCAATCCAACGCTGACTTTATGTCGCAAATATGCTGAAAATTTCATACATCTGAAAGGCAGAAATTGCAACCCTGACATATTTAAAAGTCTCCTGTGTTGGATTTTCTTTTATAATATGTATTTACTTGACTTGCGTTATATGGGTGGGATGAAACAGTATTTTTTCGGATTAATTTTGCTTTCTATTCACTGAAAATTTCGACGTAGAAGCTGAATAGACTACGGTTTCATTTTATCTGTTTTCAATACGACGTTTTATTTTTTGAGTCGAGTATCGAGTGTGTGTTTAATAAGGTTTTAATAAAAAACCGATGCTTCAGTGAATTTGCGATGAAGAATTTAGATTTTTATATTCTTATTATGCAAAATTCATGGAATTATGTGTTTCGACCTAATTTAAATTTTTATTGTAATAATTATTTCATTGTAATCGGTTCAGTAGTATTTGCGTGAAAGAATAACAAACACACACACACATTCTCACAAACTCGCATTTATAGTATTAGTAGGATAGGATTAGTATATTAGTATAGTATTAGTAGGATAGGATTTAGAATTGTGTAGTTTACAAACTTAGCTCGATTTTAAAAGCAGTATATAGTCGCTTTATCGACTCACTTGTCGAATGCCGATGGGTAGGAAAACTGTTTGTACAACAAACGACGAGCCGTAGAATTTAGTAAAGTTTATTTCGAATTCTTTGAAGTATGTAGTTCTGAGCTATATTCAACTTTTTACTCAGGTTACGTCACTTCTGTTATTTCTAATAATGTTTATTAATGCTTATTATATAATTGTGTTTTAAAATTATGAACCTCCATTGGTTTTGGTGAGATCAGTAAATCATATTTTCGTTTTTGTTTTAAGTTTCAAAAGCAAAAGGTGACTTTTTCATATATTGACGTAAATACATGCCAACTTTTGTGCCCGTGTAACCGAATTTGTGATAATGCTCTTAACTGATAAGCAATCACTAAAAGGGTTAAGTTAAATGTACTACTACATATATTTTGAGTATTACCTATTATAATGCTTTTCAAGTTTTATCATAGAGATACGCTTTAACAAACCTAAAAAAACTTTATTTTTTAATATGTCAAATAGTTTTTTTTTAAAGAATTCGAAAAATGTATTAAAGCACGTTAACTCTATCTTTTTTTTCACATACCTATAATAATTATAAATTACATATTATACATTTTATTTTAAGAAAGCTGAAAATTTATAAAAACAAACAAATACATCCTAACAAATAAATCATTACGATTGTTATGTACTGTATATACACGCCTTAACCTTTAGAGGATGCATGGGGCCACCCAAGAAGGACTTGCACCTGTTAGCAATTGCGACATCGCGCACACCTGCGATTCCAGAGAGTGTTGCGGCAATCATCGCCACCGCGACGCTGTAGCTGCTCCGCCGAGGACGACGAGCACTCTTTGTTCCAACATTGAACGGGAGGGACATAGTTTAAGTTAGGAATAATTTATCATGTAATTTTTTTACAATAAATTATTAATAAGTAAATTTCGGTTTTTTTTGCGCCTTCGCGGGTCGGTCAATATAATTGGCGCAGTCTTGTGGATAATCCTTGAGAGCCGTCTCTCGGAACGCGAAACTACAAGCATCGAGTATCGCTATTCCATCGAAGGGACGACGACGGGGATCCAGAACCTACACCGTTGGCCGCCGCAACGCGAAGGGTATCCAAACATTGATACTGCAGGAAAGGCCGAAATGAAAATCCTGTAAGTACACTAATTCTCTTAGTGTCTTGCCACTCCTAGATTGTAAGTTTTCCTAGATTACCCATTCACGGGAACCGAGGAACTGTAGTGCGTAGGCTTAAAATATATTAATTCATCGAGAATTAATTGTAGAATTTTACAAAATCAATTTGTAAAATTCAAATACATAGATATTAGGTTGATAAAAGATTAATAAATTTAAATATTAATTAATTACGAATTGATTAATTTTCGAATTTTACGAATTAATTCATTTTATAATTCAAATATATTAGGTAAAGATTATTAATTTTTTATATTAGTTTAACGAAGTAAATAAATTTAATTAAATTTAATATATTTTATATAGGTAATACAGATATTTAAAATGTCAGATTTGGATAAAATTTTTAATGCGCTTAGACTTTTGCCAGAATTCGATGGTAATGTTAACGTTTTAACAAGATTTATACATTTAAGTGACCAATTAGCTGAGGAATTTATAGATAAAGATCCCGGAAATACTTTAAAAACTGCCGCGTTATGTAATGGTATTTTAAATAAAGTTACTGGGCCCGCAGCCCGAGTTATTAATGCAAATGGTATACCTACTACTTGGCACGGTATTAGAAGCGTATTAGTTAATAACTTTTCTGACCATAGAGATGAGACCGCCCTTTATAACGATTTAGCCTTATTAACGCAAGGTCGTAGCTCTCCTCAAGAGTTCTATGAAAGATGTCAGCATCTTTTTAGTACCATAATGACGTATATAGCATTACATGAAACAGTCGTTACTACTCGTGAGGCAAAAAGGGACCTGTATCAAAAATTAACACTACAGGCTTTCCTACGTGGTTTAAGAGATCCGTTAGGCTCACGCATACGTTGCATGCGCCCCGCAACCATTGAAAAGGCATTAGAATACGTTAATGAAGAACAAAGCACTTTATACCTTCAACAACGTAATGAAACTTTTGATAGGAAACCCCACGTACCTTTTAGAATGTCATACTCGCATGAACCGTTTTATAGACATAATGATAATGATTTTAGTGAACCTATCTCTTCTAAACTACAGCCTATACATTCGTTTAGACCGCAATTTAAGCCATCAAATTTTATTCAACCATACGGACCAGCACGTCCAACTCGTACTATGCAAATTTTCCGCGCTGCACCCCCTAACTATAACCCGCAGAGCAATACGTTCAGATTACAGCCTAAACATCCCGCGCAACCGAAACCGCATCCTATGAGTGGCGTTAGCCATTACGTGACAAAGACTTTACCACCGACACCTTTTGCACGCGCTCATGATTGGTCAAAATTTGGTAATCCACCCCCGAGTAATTACTTTAAGACTAGGGAGATGAATCATAATGAATATATAGGTGACGAAGATTATTACTGTACCGATTTATATCCTTATGAAGATGACTATTATAATTACGAATATTACTGTACGGAATATGAACCTTATGTACATTACGAACAGACAGACGCACCTGAAAATTTTGTTGAAACGTGTGATGTACGTTCAGAACACGATCAGGATTTTCAGAATCCACCAAAAATTAGAAAAACCAAAATAGAATTAAATCTACACACGCAACGTCAACTTCCTTATATTCAAATTCGTAATCCTCCACTTAAATTGTTAATTGATACTGGAGCTAACCAATCTTTTCTTAGCCCCGATGCAGTACAGAGATATTTTCCGGACGTTACTCTTAATTACGATCCCTTTGAAGTAAGTAATGTTCATGCTGTAACACGTAATAATTATTCTATAACATTACCTAGTTTTCCTGAATTTAATGACCCTGACGATATCACATTTTTCGTTTATAAATTTCACAATTATTTCGACGGCTTAATAGGTTCAGATTTGTTAGATAAATGGGAAGCATCCATTAATTATAAAACTAAAACTTTAAATACTTGCAATGCTACGAATCGGTTATTAGTATATGACTCACGGAACGCTAATCTTTATGAGGACGTCATACCCGCAGGAAGTAGTAAATTAGTTAGATTACCCGTAGATGTTGAGAATGGAGACGCTATTATACCGGAACAAATTATATGTAATTGTCATATTTCTGAATGTTTAACGAAGGCGAAAAGCAATCGCGCTATCGTGGAAATTTCTAATCCAACCCGTAATGATGTAATTTTTTCAATGGATCGACCGGTATGTGCTGAGGTTTATAATAACGAGTGCACGCGCACCAAACGTTCGTCCGACCGTGTGAAACAGGTATTATCTCGCTTGCGTACTGATCACTTAAATAATGAGGAACGTTTAAATTTAGAGTCATTATGTACACAGTATGCGGATGTATTTTATATAGAAGGAGAAAACTTAACATTTACGAATAAAATTAAACATTCTATTAGAACTAAGGATGAAATACCGGTTTATACGAAAAGTTATCGCTATCCAATTATTCATAGGCAGGAAGTACAGAATCAGATAAGTAAGATGTTAGAACAAGGTATTATTAGACCATCAGATTCAGCATGGAGCTCTCCTATTTGGGTAGTACCTAAAAAGGCAGATGCATCCGGCAAAGTTAAATGGCGTTTAGTTGTTGATTTTAGAAAGTTAAATGAGAAAACTTTGGATGACAAATATCCGATTCCTAATATCACAGATGTCTTACATAAATTGGGTAACTGTCAATATTTCACAACGCTAGATTTAGCAAGTGGGTTTTATCAAGTGGAAATGAACCCGGCTGATATTCCAAAAACTGCTTTTAGTGTAGAACATGGTCATTTTGAATTCCTAAGAATGCCCATGGGTCTAAAGAATAGTCCATCTACTTTTCAAAGAGTAATGGATAATGTACTGAGAGATTTGCAAAATTCTATTTGTCTAGTTTACCTAGATGATATAATAGTGTTTAGCACTTCTTTACAGGAGCATATCGTTAATCTTAGAAAAGTGTTTCAGAGATTGCGTGAATCCAACTTTAAAATACAGATGGATAAATCGGAATTTCTTAAACTCGAAACCGCGTATCTAGGTCACATTATTAGCAAAGATGGGATAAAGCCTAACCCAGATAAGATATCTGCCATCCAAAAGTATCCTCTTCCGAAAACTCCAACCGACATTAAACGATTTCTAGGTCTATTAGGTTATTATAGGAAATTCATACCAGATTTCGCTAAAATCACGAAACCCATGACACAATGCTTAAAAAAGGGTTCAAAGATAACATTTTCTAAAGATTACATTGAATGTTTCAATAGGTGTAAAACATTATTAATGAACGATCCAATTCTTCAGTATCCTGATTTCAATAAAGAATTTGTTCTTACAACTGACGCGTCGAATTTAGCTATCGGTGCTGTACTCTCTCAAGGCCCCGTTGGTTCCGATAAACCAATTGCGTACGCTTCACGTACACTTAATAGTAGCGAAATTAATTATAGCACGATTGAGAAGGATCTATTAGCAATTGTCTGGGCAACGAAATATTTCCGCCCTTACCTTTTTGGCCGTAAGTTTAAAATTATAACTGATCATAGACCCCTTCAATGGGTCATGAATTTAAAGGAACCTAATTCCCGTCTCACACGTTGGAGGCTCAAACTTAGCGAATACGATTACACTGTAATTTATAAGCAGGGAAAGCAAAATTGTAACGCCGATGCTTTATCGCGTATTCAAATTAACAATGAGGAAACAGATTCTTTAGCGGTTAATCCAACAGAAACAACACCTTCATTAATAAGAAGAAGTTCAGATACAATTACTGTTAATTCAAATTCAAGTACGATTACTGCACATTCGAAATCAGGTACTCTTACAGCAAATTCCGACACCGTCACAGTTCATACTGACGCGGAGAACCCAATTCTAGATATCCCTATAACAGATGTACCGGCTGATTTACCTATTCATATCTATACTAAGAAGAAATATGGCGCTGTTGCTAAATTTAGGTTTAAGAGGGTACCTAAATTGTTACAGAATCCTTCCTCTGATCCTGTGCCTGATTCAAGCGGAGGATCCCACCCTGAGTAGCTTGGATGATGGACC
The DNA here is from genome assembly GCA_907164685.1 of Colias eurytheme. Taxonomy (NCBI): domain Eukaryota; kingdom Metazoa; phylum Arthropoda; class Insecta; order Lepidoptera; family Pieridae; genus Colias; species Colias eurytheme. The sequence goes on along the minus strand of CAJQZN010035940.1, from coordinate 13,730 downwards.
CGGTATACTACCATTTAATATTGGAACTGCAAGAATTGTCACTCATTATCATTCATTTTTGCAAATTATTAATTTAAAAGATATTCGCGATAGTATAACCATAGTAAAGGATCAATTAAATTCATTAACACCTAATTCGCACGATAGATTATTTTCGCTTTATAATTCACATATCGAACACCTGCATTATAAGATTACTAAATTCTCAAATCAGTTAGAAACTTTTGAACCCAATCGCTAAAAGAGAGGTCTCATAGATGGTTTAGGTTCAGTAATAAAAAGTATTTCTGGTAACCTAGACTATACGGATGCAATTAAATATGATACCGCAATTAAATTATTACAAAATAATGAAAATAGATTGGTCACAGAAATGAATAATCATATAAGCCTCAGTAAAGATTGGATAAACCAACAATCTGACATTTTAAACAACTTAATTAAAAATCAGGAAAAAATTGAAATAGCTATAAATGATTTAAAGGAAAATAATTTAAACATTACTATATACATCGATTTAATTCAACGCGTAGCAATTTTATCAGATAACATTGATGATATATCTGAGGAATTACATAGATTAGAAAATTTATTAGGTTTTATTCGTGCGAAAAGTACGCATCATCTTATGTTCAATTCAAATTCACTAAAAGAAATGTTAAATAAGTTAAACAAATTTTATGGCAAAGATCAAATCCCTCAAGTTAATTATAGAGAATATTTTGATTTAGTTAAACTAGGCTATTATTATAGTAATAGAAATATATTTATAGTTTTTATGTTCCCGGTTGTCCTTCCTGCTACCTTTGAATTATTTAAATTATCCATAGTTCCTAATAAAGATAGTAAAGTCCTAATTCCACCCTATCCTTTTGTGGCAATTCACGACGAGGATTTTATGTACATGGAGGCAGAATGCCCGAAGTCTGGCCTAGGGTATCTATGTGAGGACAAGCTGAACCATCATCGATCCAAAAATGACTGCGTGTATCACCTTATTACCACGCAACGAGTCGTCGCATCTTGTCTCTTCACGCCTGTGGAGCTCGGAGCACCCGCACTAGAAAAATTAGACGACGCCCACTACGTCATCAGTTTCCCCAAGCCATCAAAAATTCACCTATCATGCTCGCAAGATCAATATGACGTCATTAAAGGAAGCTACTTAGCCACAATACCCAAGAACTGCATTCTTCAAACGGAGGCTTTCAAGATAGTCAATCGAGAAGACCATATCAAAGGACAAATAATGAAAATTGCAAACCTGCCAGATTCCAGCCAATATAATACAGATGAAGAAGTTCTGAAGCTGAATTCGATAAATTTGGATAAATTACACGCTAGTAACAGAGCTATATCAAGGGAAATGCCTATCAGTACCAACAACGGATACGAGATTCTCTATATGCAGCCTTCCATCATACCGATATATGTTATATTAATAACGAGTGCAGTTGCCCTAGTGACATGGTACGTCGTACGGAGAGTGCGTACATCAAAACCTAAAACTACGAGTGTTCATGGTAATCAAAAAGAAGAAATAGAACATCAATCGGCGGAGTGTGAAATTTCAGCGATATTAACGAGCCTTGCCCGCCAATAATCGCTGAACTTCAGGAGGGAGGTGTTATGTACTGTATATACACGCCTTAACCTTTAGAGGATGCATGGGGCCACCCAAGAAGGACTTGCACCTGTTAGCAATTGCGACATCGCGCACACCTGCGATTCCAGAGAGTGTTGCGGCAATCATCGCCACCGCGACGCTGTAGCTGCTCCGCCGAGGACGACGAGCACTCTTTGTTCCAACATTGAACGGGAGGGACATAGTTTAAGTTAGGAATAATTTATCATGTAATTTTTTTACAATAAATTATTAATAAGTAAATTTCGGTTTTTTTTGCGCCTTCGCGGGTCGGTCAATATAATTCGATTATATTCAATAAAACAGCTTTAATTGTCAAACATTTAAGACAGTACAAAGGCGCTTTTATCCTCTAGCTATTTCAAACACCCAACAAATCACTGTAAATCACTCAACAATATCTACTTAGCGAGTTAACAATCCCTCATGTATTGTAACAAATTACAATCCCTGTACGTGTCGATATGTAAGTAAAATAGGTAACTAGGGTGAGGTTTCTATAATCAGTTATTCGCGTGATGGCAAACCGTTGGGTACTGCTTGCTGCATGCGGTCGATAACCGTCATGCTGGCCTATGGTCTGTGACGTCATTGCTACGCAGGCTTTGGATCTTGCTTCGAATTAAGCTTTTGGTTTGTGAACAAGACTGGTAGGAATGAAAATCTTGACGTGTTTTAAATGTTTGTATTGCAATTAATTATCTATCTTATACAATTTGTAGCCTTAATAAGTAGATAAATGTTACACAAATATTGCGAACGTACAATTTTCCAAAACGATTTATTAATTATGCATAAAGAGTTAGTGGATCAATGGAATATTTAAACTATAAATAGTTTTCGTAGGATGCTATTATAATAAACAAGCTAGAGCAAATGCAAACATATCTTTTACATGAATTTTCATAAGCTACTAATAGATATTTTGTGTTATTATTTATCTGATGTAATTAAAGTCATCAAGTGACATAGAACCTTATAGTTCGAACTGTTAACTTTACTCTGTCCACTCTGTAATTTTCTAACTCTATACTACCTAAATTGACAGCAGAATATTTTAAAATAGCTACAGGGCTGGCAACTTGTACACTAAATGTTAACATAAAACATGAATACTTTATGTATTACCACTTCGATATTGAAATTCGTGCTACATATAAAGAAAATAGATTTAACATTTTATTAGTATAGTGAATAATTAAACTTTGTATCGTTCCGTAAATGTATCAGAATTTATTATTTCGCTTTATAAAAGGAAAATCCACAGAGTTAAAACTGCTAAACTGAAACAATCGGTTTAACATGAATATAACGTTGTGAAATTATTGTGTTTTGTATAGCTGTCATATTTAAAACGTAGTTTCCTTAAATACAGATTTTTAAACATGCAGCTCAGGATAGATTTTAGTTAAAATATATTTTATTATATCCCTCACTAATTTTGTCGGTTCGCAATTCGCATTGAAAGCGACGCTTAATTCTAAACAATGTTCTACGGTAATTGTCACTCTGTTTAGTGCTTTATATATCCAAAGTTTAACGTTGTTTACTTCTAACGTTAGATATAACTTTACTATTATGTTAAATACGAAACAACTTTTCATAATAATTGCTACAAATTATATAGCTACTAATATACTGTAACCTAAATAACCGTAATTCTAAGATTAGGATAAACATTCGATTAATTAAACGAATTTTAGTTGATTTGAAAACTCTGACTATTGCGTATACACAGAACCTTGAATGGGCTATTTTGCACGCCTCATAAGCGAAGCGTTGAGGTGGGTACCTACTACTGTCACTTCGCGCAAAACATCTGATTTTTCAAACTTAAAATGTCTTTATGTATCATACATTGCACTTGTAAGATAATACATACACACACATATTAAGAAAAAACACTATTTTTAACGTTCATGATATTTTTGATGTCATTTTTGTTATTTAAACTAGTTAAAAAACAGTTTAAAAAAGTTCTGTCTTGGACGTCCGTGTGTCTGTATGTGCGGATCCTTTTTCTTGTTAACACGATAGCGACCGAAATACTTTACTAATCGAGTCTTTTTTTTTCTCTTACGCTTGAGTATGCTCAGGAATAGAACCCTTTCATTTGTCAGGGTCTGATTCGATGTGGTTTAATTGTTATTAAATAAACAAAAATAATAATTAAATATATTTATTAAAAAAAAAATTATGAGGCGTGCACTTTTGGATTTTCCAAATTATTTGTAGCTTCAATTAAACTGATAGAGTAGCAAATAGCTGCTATAAGCTTACACGATTGAATTCACCCGTGGAAATCTAGTACAAATTAGTTAGTTCGTAGAAATTTAAACGTTTAGCAGTCAAATCAGTGGAACTGGTAATAATTAGAAGATAGAAGACTTATCAAATTAGAAAGTTGTAGATGACCGTCCGTTTCAACTATTGCGAATTTCAATCAAATATAAGCATGAAATGATGCGGAATATAATAATATTCCGCGCTGTTTATCATTCAATAATGTTTCGTTTTCTAAATTTATTAAATGGTTGTTTCTAAAAGCGTCATTCTGATCGGTCCCCATCTGTGTAATTCGTATGGAGATAATAAATAACGACTGTTATTTCATATTTGCCAATATAGCATATGTGATTTATTCCCATTTTAACCAAAAATTAGAGCTCTTTTCAATTCAAATTTTAAATGAAAGCTCCAATTCGTCTAGTTAGTAATTTTGTTTAAGTTTAATCAATTATGCTCTTAGAATGTGTTTGTTAGAACGATATAAAATCCTTCTATTAATTTAGAATGTGTTTAATATTTTAAGAAATGTCGTCTACAAACGTTTATAGATTATTTTTTGTAGGTAATATTGCCACAGACGCGTCTATGGTATGCATATAAAATGTTTTACGATTACTACGTACCTATTTTGGAATGGCGTAAAAAGTTTATTCGCGTGAAAATATCTTAATGTTATGTTACATTATACAAAACTGCGTGTTTTATGATCACCTTCAAACTAACCAGATCAACCAAAGTTTACATTGTTTTAATGAACAATGGCTTTAATGAGCACTTTTAGATTTATATTCCCTTTTAAACTTCGTCTAAAATGTTTTATATTTCATAAAAAAATTAAAGAAGTCCACACTTTTATGTAAAAGTCTGCAAGTTTCAAAGAACAATATAAAAGTTTAAGATTAATGATAGGGTCGTGTACATCCATATATTTATGACTTTTAAGAGAATATTTGGTTTCTAAAAGAATATTTACGTTGGCTTAAATGGTTAAATATGAAACATCAGGAGGTCATTAAAATTATGAAATGTTTACTTGACTTTTAACAATGTTTATTCACGTTTATTAAGTACAACGTTTATTATAATATGGAATAATTGTCTTCGGCGTAAACATAAGCTGTTTTATTCAGTGAAAATATCAAAACTTCTTCAAAAACTAATCTGAAAAATGCTGACAGCAGCCTGGGAAACAGTAGAGTTAAATCTCTAAATATTTCTTTAAGAGTATTAAATGACCTTTCTACTTATTATTTAATTTAACTAAACTTAACTTGAGAAAAATATCCAAAAACAAAACATTTATTCATTGCAAAGTAGAAGGAGAAAAATATTTCACGGCAGCCACAAATATCCCCAATTAGGTTGTCCAAGAGAAAAGAAAACAGCACCTTAGTAATAAAGGTCTACAATAGAGTACATTCATAATATACTCCCGGAACTTACATAACGTTTGTTTTTTTAGTACGAAAACAGAGGAATAATCAGTCATATTCGCGCATAATTTTGTGTTGGTTTAGCTGATTGGATGTTGTGAGATTGTTTATAGTAAATACTGTGTTGGATTAAATACTGTTTTTTGTATTTGAATTGGATAATGTTGTTTATTTAGATGTCATGTGAAAGGTTTGTATTAGTGACAAATAAAGCTATTTGGAAAATAACTCCAACGCTATTCAATTTCAGATAAATGGCAAGCTCTATCGCGGAAACTTTACTAGGTAATCTAAAAATATGATTGTTGTTTGATATATAAACATCACATTTACAAATAATGTGAAATGAATTAGTATTGCAGTAACTTAATTACGTTAAAGGGAAGATGAAACGTTGTTGTTGCTGTCAGGAAATGCGTCTTGTTTGAAAAATTACCAAATCACTCTGAAACGAAATTAGTGACGATGCTGTTTTCTACACAAAATATTTTAAAGGCTGTTAATACGGAGAACATTTTTTTGAAGCATTTTTAAAGAAAATTGTGCTAGCGCTCTTATTCCAGTCTTTATTTTGGCAATTTATTCAAACTATCTGATATTGTTTGAGAAGACATACACAATATTAGAACAAAAGATACTTACGTTAAATTACATTATCTAAGCCAACACATATTTTCAGATTTTATTAATATTTATTTATATAATTGTACGTCATAGGCCACCAATTACTTAATTTTATTGTACAAACAACCAATCACTTTAAGCAAATTTGAATATTTCAGAAGCAAGGCTTTTAATAAAAGGGTAATCATAGATAGAATACAGGAATAAAGGAGTAATGCTTCTATGTTAATATCTATAAGGGTTATAAAATAAATTGTGTGTAAGTTAACCACTAACCATAACTATTTTATCGGAATTAAAATCGAAAGAGATTATCTTCAAATTAAACATTAAAAGGAACCTTTTCTTTATTTTTTAATCAATAATAAAATATCTCTTTTTAATTTTAAACGTAAGCATTATCGTATCTACCCAAATACTAAATAAGAATAGTACAAATTGTTTCAAGTCAAAAGATTTCGTCTTCACAAAATTAAGCTTAACATTTGGATACACGTGTTTAATATCTCGGTACAAAATGACTAAAATATTAATGAACTTTTCACAACCACCTTTTTATAATACTTGACCTGAAAATTAGCGTGCCTAGAGGTTAGTAGGTCACTTACAGTTGTAAAGTAAAATATATTTACTATCATTAAATATTGAAATATTTATTAAATTTTGTACAAAAGATTTTACAGAAGAATGGTTCTTTTAAATTTCACGTATCGGTTATGAAAACCGCGTGTTGTAGCCTGTAGGTAAAATGTATTCGTATGATTTTATTTTAAACTTGGCTGTAGCCGCAATGTTTTTCCAATTGAATTCAGTAAAAATATAATTTTGTGGTTTAACAAAAAAAGAGAATAAGCATTGAAAAGATTTTTTTAAATAATATCTACAAGAAAATGTTTGTTTATGTTAAAATCATTGTTTTATAAAGACTTAGTGAGTTGGTAGGGTTTATCCATATTAACCCAAATCCGATTAGATTTTACTATAATCACAAATCAATTAAGAATAATTCTAGAACATTTTGTTTCCATCTAATCTCCTTGTTTTCGTATAAGGAACTCTATTAAGTATACACTATAACATACATTGGAATAAATTGACATGAAACATTTATTGTATAAACTATGAACCCAATTTACTCAAGCGACTAAACTGTTAGCCCAAAAACAGGGCAGACTTAATAAAGAAAACATATCGCGTAAACCATACTAAAGTATATTCACCCTCGTACCTTTCCATCGATCCGTGGCCTTCCTTAATGTTGTTTACCACGCTGGCCCATTCTGCTTGTTTTCAAGTTAATATAAAAAGATTGTGAATGTAATAAAATAAACGGTTATTTAAAAAGGTTGCGTTCATTATGATTGCGCCCTAAATGCATAGATTGGAAATTGTTTTCGACTTTCAGTGTGCGCAAATAAGTGATGGTATTTTTAATATTCATAATATGCTGTATTAAGAAGTTAATATACTTTCATAATGACTAATGAGCATCAATATTAAATATCTCCTGAAACTTTATATAGCAATTGGCGTATTTAACAAAAAACCAGAGTCCATAAGGAAAATAATTATCTAAAAACTCAGTACGCAAAATTATAGGAAATGGAAGTCATAAACTATTTAATTTAATAAATAAATTCACGTAATATTGATCGCAGGAACAAAATAAATTCATAAGAATGTGATATAAAACAGTATTTATACCACAAATAATACATTATCTAGTTATTATACGACGAATGATATATTGGCGTATATGATGTAGAGTTGATTGTATGAGTCCATAGAGACTGCAACTACAATATTGTTTAGTACAATTGTGTGGAATAACATCAACAACACCTCACAATATGCTATCCGTAGTAATATGTTTACATATAGATATTATCTAGATGTCAATTTACTATGTTATTTTCTCATGTTTTTTCTCGATAGTGTTTTGATCGTATCCTCAATACTTATTTGTGTGATATTTATTTTTAAAATTGTAGAATTCTTGAATATGCATTTATTAGTTACACGTGGAGTGGATCGCAAATGACAGTTATAATAGGAAGGATGATTGTCGACCTAGAAAGGCCAATAATTAAAATCAAATGAGTAATATGGTCTGTACAATAACTGTAAAATAATATAGCGAAGGACAAAGTCCTGTAAAGTGTGTGTAGGTAAAGTAATGTCCAACATAGAAACTTTAAATAACAATCGTAGTTACAAGCCTTGTCGAATATAATCTTATCCATCCACAATGCGATTCAATTGTAGTTTATATATCAGAAATTGTATGGAATGAAATTACATGTTTTATGTCGGAATGCCGGAAAATGTAAACAACGCGCATAGCCAGTGTTTATTTATTGTTTTAGCTTTAATATTTGGATACATTGTAAACGGTGAATTGTAAAGTTATTGATACAAGAGACAGATTCATATTAAAATTGACAATTCATAATATTTAATTGCTATTTACTCATAATATTTTGGAGATTTATCAATTTGAACAATTTCCAATTATGTAATGTAAACGAAAAGAATAATACGGTATTATTCAGTTTGACATATACCTACTGGGAAAATTCACCATAGTATAATGTTATGTAAAAAATAATTACGTATAAAAAAAAATGTTTATTAGTTTAAAATTTCGTAAAACGAAATAAGCACCTTTCTCACGATAAAGTGATAATAATATCCCGTTTAATGTTCAAGTTAATGCTTTGTGGCGATTAAACTATCCAAAGAAATAGGTCATTCAGTCAAGCCCTTTTGTATCTTTTTGTCGTGTAACTAAGGACCCTTAGGTATATAGTTGGAGTAAAAAGCTAAAGCCTAAGTAGAGAGAAAACGTTGAAACTAAATGTACCGCCGTAATTATGGACGTGCATTCATAGACAGAGCTGCGTCAGACTCAGTCAACATCTTGAAATTAAATGTTAGATTTCACGTTTAATTTTTTACACTACTGCAGTCTGCAATGCCGTAGAGTTTAATGTTGCATCGCTTTTATTAATATCGTGGGTAATGTCCTTATTTCTGAACGTTAGAGACTTATTTCGTAGATTGAATTGAAAATAAACAACGTTAGTCTGGTAATTAAATTTTCATCCGTTCTACGTGCTTTATCAAAATGATTTTGTAATGTTTTTCTTATTTAAAATATCTGTCAGCTTTAAAGTTTTTGAATATAAATTAAGGTTGTTGAATATAAAGCAACATATTCAATGTTTTTTCTTTATATCTAGCTGATTTTCTTCTTATTTATAAAAGTAGAAAGGCAAGTAGCTAATAGATGGTGTTTAATGTTAAAAATATGTTATGACCATTCAAAAGTGCGTCTATCAAAAGTGCGTAATATCAGCACCGTGACGTCCCTTCAGCAAATTTCCTCTTTGTCGGTGCAAAATATCGGTTTACGTGATCAAGAAACTCACACAATGCCAGTGTCTATTTGGGCCAAACAAAGCAAGATAACGCAGTGTTAGGATCAACGGAACTCTCAAATAAAGCGTGATTCAGCATCATAATTGTTCATTGGAACTGTTTTGGAACCGAAGGTTTCAGAGCCTGTTTGTAAGCGAGTTAATCTTTTCAATGTTCATAAGTTCTTTAGTTCACTCTTTTAGAACGCATTGTTGGATTTTAGGTTATTGTTTTACGATAGGTAACTTAAATAAGAGCTAAAGCGGTGGTTCTGGAAATCAAACTTGTAGTAGTAAATATGGAGTATGTTGCATTGTTTTTAGTCTTAGAGTTCGAATCGACATTGCGAGTATTACAAGAAATACTTTATTACTGAAAAATTAATAAGCCCGGTGAGCTTTTATTTATTTAAAAATTCAAAGAAATAGTTTCATAGTCTTCATTATATTTAGTAGTTAGAAAATTTAGTATGAATTAATAAATATATTCATACCAAAATTCATGAATACAAAATAAAACATGGTTATAACGGATTTCATTATTTCCTTTCCTTAAATTACAGCTTAAATAAATTTCTATTAATCCGACTACCATAAAATTCCTGAATCTCTTTTGTAAGTGATTATAGCGAGATGAGTAATGATAATTGCTGAAACGGGAGGCCAAAGTGAGGCAAATAGATTTAAATTAGCTTTAATGATATAATTATACGTTATAAATGGATGGTAAAGAATCACCGGGAAGTTAATATGCGGTGTAATTGTGGTGTAATATAATGATAATTACGTTCTTCACGTTGAGCTCTATAGTGTTTTATATAATACTTATGTTATTTCATTTAAATACGAAGTAGATTGTAGAGCCATTTTAATAAAAAAGGGCTGTCAATAGTTGTAATAATGATCAAATTTAAAAGTTCTCAGATTTTAACTTTTTTTTTAAACATTTTACGTTTGTACCAAATTTCTTATTAAAAATGTATAATATATAAGGCGTAGAAACTATTTATTTGTGTACTAAGTTTGGTATTATTATGATATTATATGTATTTTTTTTGTTTTCATAATGTTAAAATTATGGTTCATTTACATCAAACGAATATAGAGCTAGAACTAGTGCAAGAGCATTCTTTCGTGATCTTTTAGTGTAAACGAAAACTCGTATTCAGTGTTGTTCAATATAAGAAAATTGCATAGAATCTTTTCGAACGCACTAAGAACAACGAAAGAATGCTCTACGCCTGTTTACACTAAAATAATTTGACATAGATAGTTAGGTTACTGTGTTAGGTTAGGATGAGCATTCGCTCGTTTGATGTAAATGTACTGTTTATATGTATTATCATTCAGTATTGCATAAAGTGCCTTATCTACTGTATTTTTTAAATAAAAAATGTTTATATACTTCGTCTTCGTCTATAACTCCATAAGCTTTCATTATGTGACGCAATGTTGAAAAGTAAAAGAGATTCACGTTCAAACTTTCAGTTCCTATGTGCTGTCTAAACTTATTTCAACTCGAAGTTTTCGATATAGAGTAGGCTCCAAGGAGATGTTCGTTTGCAAAAATAGCGGACCTAAATATATATATTCAGCGGCTTCTGATATATATTGTATAGATCCCAGACATCCTATAGACAGATGTTGCCAACCAGTTTTGTGGTCCCCCTCCACGCACCCCGGTAATTAAATATGACATACAAAGAAAAAAATAAAAATTTCCAAAACATGCCGTGTGGGGTATCAAATATTATGTGTGCCGAATTTTGGTAATTTATACTTTTTTTCCAACCGTTAATAAGACAGTAATTTGTTAAACTCAAACGAACTCAAAACTTGCTTAAGCGAAGCGGTGGTCGATATAAAAGTAGAACATTAAAGGAAAGCGCAATCAAATTTTTCTATTCACTTCTAATACTCTTTAGACACAAAAAAAAAATCCAAATGAACACAACTTTTTAAACAATTAGAATTTTTCAGCGTAACCACTGCGGGTTGGGGCCGCGCGGATAAAACGCTCACCGAAGTTAACAAGCGCTGTAAACATAAAACAACAGGTTTCAAAACAATTTAGATAATTAAAGTCAATTGAGAGGGCATTCGGCTTCGCGATTTGCTAAACACTCAGCTATAAAGCTTTATGTAGCAACTCCAACCGACAACAACGCAATCGACTCCACAATTACACAACCAGCCATTTTGAAAGCACATTATTTGTACTCAGCAATTTGTTACGAATTACCCGCTACGTGTTCTTTTGAAACAGCTATAATAAAACGCTTTTATTTATTAAAACTACACCTTTTGTTCAATGAATTGCCACAATATTTGATATAGTTAACCTATTCAGGAGCTTTATGAAAAAGGGAATTATAATAATATTTTCTATAGCCCAGATTTTTAAATCCCATATTTTGAAATAGTCCTACATGGGCCGCGGATTGCCCAGGGCTGTATCTCTATAGTGCAGCCATGGGCAGGCTGCGGCTGCTGTCCCAAAAAACATCAAAATTTTCTAAAGAGCCTCTGCGTGTTGGACCTGTGTCCCCACGTAAGTTTCTCAAAGGACCGGGTATCTTCCTTCTGGTGATACCCGTGTTTTAGGACATTAATAATTACTACGACCTAAATGTATACAACATTTAGGTGTAGGTATATGCTGTTAGAAAGTTAACTCAATACTTATTCGGGACGGAAATTTAAAATATGCAATATATATGAGAATTCTTAGAATCGCGTAAACAGGTAGAAAGCTGCAAGTTGACCTATTCTATTCTTATAAGCACTGAACTGAGCACAAAGCAAGACTTACGTTAGGGTTAAACTTTAAAAGAAACGTCCAGAACACGAATGGTTTGGCTCAAACATATGAACTTTATTATATTCAACTCTTTTGAAAATAAAGAAGAAATTTAAACTAAAATATATGACGGACGAGGTACAATTTATAAGTTTAAGGCTGTTAATTAAGATTTTTAACGTTTCCGAGCGCATTCATTCATTAAAATAAATGTAAAAAGGGTTCATTTATAGTTTCTTTTGACCAAATTTCACTCATACTTTTAATTTCATTCATATTTTTAAATTGAAATTTCTAAAATTTTGTATCATAAGTTTTTGTATCATAAGGTTGAATATCCGAATTAAATAATAAATTTAAGTATAGTGTATTTGCTAAATTTTATTCGTCCTTGTATTAGGTACTTACATGTTTCATCGAGTCCAGTCAAATATATCTTACATTTCCTTCGTATTTAAAACATAAATTCGAAAAATTTGTTGAATATTTGCATAAATAATATTGATCTCTATAGAGATCTACGATCAGCCCCTTTATTCATTTTGATTTGATTCCTGTTAAAAACATTGTTCCATATAAAACTAAGCTTCTTTCTGAAGTATTATTGATATTATTAATTAATAAGATGCTTTTATTTCAAATCAAAATACATTGTATCATTTCCCGAATCTCCGGGAGATCTACAAATTATAAAAAACAGATTTTATTCTCAAAACTCAGAAACGTTAAAGCTTTGTCAAGATAGATTTATTTAAAGCGAAGTTTTACAGCGTCTTATACAATTACACCGAGCGTGGTTTGCCAAATTAGCTCGGTCCTCTTTATAAATGCATGCCGAGCCCACATGGGTGATTACATTTTAATTTTACCCTCCATTGTTTGCTGTTTAACTTCGTAATTTATTCAAAACGACAGTACTCTTTAGCCAAAATGTTAGATGAGGATCGAGGAATTATTTTTTAGGACAAGTCGTAAACGCAAAAAGACATTCGACCTTTCGAAGCCCGTTTAATTATTTAGAGGATATTTATGGTTATTCTGTAATCGGGGTCAGATATTTAATATTTATTTGTGCGAGTTATTAGCGGTTTTAATGAAGAAGGGTTAATTAATGTATTGTGGTATAATGGACATTCTTTACGTAAATAATGTGACTTTGGAATGATTGTTGTTTGACTGACCGGTTGGCTTAGTTGGTAGTGACCCTGCCTTCCAAGCCAGAGGTCGTGGGTTCGATTCCCAACAGGGCAAATATTTGTGTGATGAACATAGATGTTTGCTCTGTGGCTGGGTGTTAATTATCTATATAAGTATTTATTTAATACTAGCGGTCCGCCCCGGCTTCGCCCGTGGTACATATTTACGTTTTCTCTACATAAGAACCATCCTCGTACTTCAAGGAATATAATAAAAAAAGAATTATCGAAATCGGTTCAGCCGTTCTCGAGTTATGCGCTTACCAACACATTTTGCGATTCATTTTTAGGGTTCCGTAGCCAAAATGGCAAAAACGGAACCCT